>JABFPN010000201.1:0-60783 GCA_022817305.1 Leptoteleia sp. ZL-2020 | reverse complement strand
GTTGAGGCTGAATTAGTTCTCACAACTATAGTTTTTGATTTGTCCAACTATAAATTTATTTAGTCCAACTTATTTGACAATAACTTAAAGTTTTTAGTTGGCCGTACTAAGCAAATTTCTCTCAGTGTAGTAAATAAAATGTTGATCCATACATGAATGAAATATGTTATAATGGATTAACAAATTTCTACTCACAATAATAACAATTTTTTTCCGCATATAAATATAATTAGATAAATGCATTTATTTGCAAAAACTGATTTAATATTTCTGTCGTTTAAACACGTAGTTAATGTTGAATCGGAAATTTTGTGAACATTCAATTCACCGAAGTCGTCCGATTCAGTGGCGCAAAAAGTATTATGCGTAATAACATTGAAACAATAACCGCGATCCACCAATTACGCAGCGACGCTTAAATGCAAATTTGCTTTTTGACGCGCACAGTCTATAAACCATAAATTAAATTGTAAACGCACGCCGTTATCCACAATATTCCCCTTTACGATTTAGTCTCGCTAAGTGTTAGTGGCTTCCGCGACAAATCCGTACACTTGTAATAACACGAGTTTCACCACGAGGTCGTTATGAAAACAATAAAAGATAACATGACTAACTAGTAAGGTGAGGCGGTGGGCGAGATTGTGTGTTTCGAGTTCATAAGGTCATCAGAAAACTGGTCTGACTTACGTCAGCTCAAAACTCGTTCCATATTGAGCACAACATATCACCCGCGATGAATTATTTATTGATTTACAATTCGCAAAATGTCATATTCAATTTATCAACTCCACTTTTCAATATACCTTAATTATTAAGTATATAAAAATCAATTAACAGTTATTAAATATAGAAAAGGGAAGTTATATTTTTTCTTGATAAAGGGTTAACAAATTATACTCCTAACAAATAGTTATTTGTAGTGAATTTTCATTATGATAAAGGTCGTTTGAAAGTCTCTAATTATTTCTGATTCAATATAATATTATTTTATATGTTAGATTGTTCATGGCTAACGGATACATTACGTTACATGAGTATTCTTTAAAAACATTTGTATTTAAATTATTAATCAATTGCAGAGGCATTGGGAACTGGAAGTTCATCATGGCAAAGCGAAGATGGTAGGCCGGTATCAAGGAAAGGCGGCGAAGAAACGCCATCGTCTTGCGCAACCCCCACTTCCGCAAGCTTTCCTTCCGAACCGGAAGTGGACGCCGAAGTCGGAACGAATACCGATGGAAACGTTAATTCCACTGCGCCCTACCCTTGTCAATTTTGCGACCGAACATTTCCGCGATTAAGCTATTTGAAGAAACATGAGCAAGTAAGAATTAAATAAAAGTCTTTTTAATAATTCTGCTTTTCCTTTTCCTGCATTAAAAATGACCGTATCTGTACCTAAATACAGAAGAAAAAAAAAAGATGGTTAAAAAAAAAGGTTCAAAATTTAATAGTACAATTATAGTACGATATCAAATTGATACTTTTGATACTGCAAAGTGTCAAATCAGTAAAGTTTGTTTATTAAAAATTGGTCTCTTTTTTTCTCAGCATACATATTTGCATTAATTATTTCCACGTGGATTTTTGAAATTAAATTTTCCAATTCAAAACAATGGTACGGTACAAGAAACGGCGAAGCATATTCTTTTTTATAATTATCTTCAGGGTAACTGAGATTGAAAAACAGATAGACGCCGAGGTGTTTGAGAACTTTCTGCGAGGTAGACGACGAATTCATTACAAACGGTATTAATACTGCGAAAAACTTGAATTTCCTGACGAGTTCTCATTATGACAAGTGTCTAAAATGCTTTTTGCATAGCGATGGCATTAGTTACGCTTCCGCGTCCGATAGGGTCATCGACGGGTTAAAATCTGTGGCATATTCCATAACAGGTTGTGCCAGGGCCGGTTTCGTCCAGGTGCCTCGGCATTAGACAGCCTCGATTAAAGTCACACACGCGACTTGAATCCTCAATGTCATTAAGCAACGACACAATTGCTTCATTGCTACAAATTTTCTACCTCCCCCGTGGGACTCGGACGATAACGTTCAAAATACGTACGCGCACGGAAATAATGCCTTTAATATATATATGTACACATATATATATATAAAAAAACTTGTCAAGCGGAATGTCACTGGTCCGCTTTCAGCAGTACTTCTTTATTACTTTACTTATTCGGCACTAAAAATCCATATTCTAGATCCCCTTTGAAATAAGCCGCGCGTTATGCCAATCGTTCTACGTGCCACGCTTACTCGGTTCGGCCGTGCAACATCTTTGCCAACTTTTTAACCAGACTTGCACTTAACGTTCGCGACAACAAAGGACCCGACGTGCGCGAAGCAAAACAGACCTATATCATATCTATCATCATGATCTGAATGGGTGACGAGTGAACTTTCTGGACACTTTACCTTTATATTATCTCCGGCTCTGCGCGCTCGGCTGTGTTTACTTAGCTATTTCATGTTTGAAAAATGTTCCGCAAATTAGAAACAGTTATACTATTCCATTAATATGTATAGAAATTCAAATTAATATATTCCGGGCCAACCGTGATTTCTTATAGATTTATGTGTCACGGATTAATCCGTTTTAGGGATTAAATTCCGAAATATTATAAATTATCATATTATTATTATTATTAAGATTGCTTTAGTTTTGTCAGAAAAATTTTTATTAGTATATACGATTAAACGATGTTGTATGTAATTAAACGTTCAGTTTACTTAGGTTTATTAAATACTTTTCATAGAAATGTAAATCTCGATAAGGATCTTTATAAAGAACTTTATTTAATCTTGATAAAGGTCTATGCATGTGTGATGTCTATTGTTTAATGTGTAATTGCATTGAATTTTAGAGTCACGGGGACCAGATGCCGTACAGATGCAGCTGGTGCGCCAGATTATTCAAACATAAACGTAGCAGGGATCGCCACGTAAAGTTGCACACTGGGGACAGGAGATATCGATGCTCGCATTGCGAAGCGGCCTTCTCAAGGAGGTGAGATATATTTCTGCGTAAGTTAAGAACATGAAATCCATCGAAAGAGTATCCTTGCTTATTTCTCTTTTGTAAAGAAAACAAATTTTCAATGGACACGTTAATTATAATGTTACAATTTAAGAATTTAATGAACTAATACACGTCAAGGAGATTTGGGAAGCTTTTCAACAATTTAGATGTACTTTTGTGGACGAACCGGAAAAAGTCACAAAATAACGGTACTTTTGAGCACTGTAAGAAAATCTTTCGACCCAGAATCAGTGAGTTTAATCGTCTTAAAAAAATAATAAAGGTGAAGGCATAGTTCTTCTAAATGTTAATATTTAAACCATTTGTTTATTAATGCAATGAAAAAATATTATAAGAGAATTATGTTTTTTGATGTAAAATAATTAGAATAATCTTCAAGAACGGAGCTATGTAGAGCATTTATCGACAATATTACTAAAAAAAAATGATAATGTACTCGGTGCGACTCGTTTACCAGAGATTATTTCAGTTTATTTTTTAAATACATCTTTCAGTATATAAAGTATTAATATTGTTAATTATTTCGCATCTTTTGCGCGTTTAATTTTTTAAGTCGTCTTGATCAACTTGCCTTGGACACTCTCCTGCATATATTCTGTATCAAAATGACACCTTATTTAACTGAAATTCCATACAGAATTCAAAAGTCGCGACAAATGACTAATGATCGCTCAATGAATGTTACAAGCATTAGTCAAGCTTACGCCTTAGTGCACATTTTTATCCCCTTTCATTACTTTTTATTTCGCATCATCTAGTCGTGCATTTCACGAGTTTTTTTTTTTTCTTCTTCAATTTGTTTTGTTACAAATGTACAAAAGTAGCGCATCCAGTTGCATGCATTTACGCTGAAATTCTAAGCTGCAAAGGCGATACTTTGAGTAAAACACACGCACACTTGTGCATTTATTCGAGACACTCCTTTAGAACACAGACTACCATTTCTCCTGACATATTCGCGGGACAACAGGTAGAACATTAGTCAAGTGTCTCGTTGCGGCACCCTACTTATATGGGCCCTTCCTGACATGAAACAAAATCGTGACGAAGGTATCTGTGAATTGTTTCTCCCTGGTGGATAATTTTTTTACATAATAAATCTGAAAAGATAATCTAAGAAAAATCTGCACAAACCGTGGCCAAGACAATACAATATGAATGGTTTCACTGCGAAAATAATATGAAAACGTAACACGGAAAAAATGGAGCAGTGATTACAACCAAAGCTCATTTCACCGTATTTGTTTTGTTATTTTAAGTGGATAATTAAGTGTGACCTTCAAAACTCGCCTCGACAAAGCTGTATTACATACTTCACTAAAGTAATTGGCAAGAATAGTAAAATTTATATATTTAAAATATCACTAATTTTACTTTTTTAAGTAAAAAAGTACTGTAAGCGTTATTGTCATTGTATAACAAGGTCTTTAATAAGTTCATTATTCCACTCATCCGTGTAATAATGTTCTACATAATCAGTTCGTAAACAGATTTAAATCTAATGACAATAACAAACAAATAACCATCATTCCCTCAAAGTAATTAAAATACATTTTTCGGTTTTTCTTAAATCTCACAATTCTCTTATAGTTTTGCTAATCTTACAAAAAAGTCTTGAAAAGTATTTTTTTCTATTTTATTTATGGCCCTTTTAATTATTATTTATTTTGCCGTGTAAATAAAGCAGAATTTTCAACTTGTGGTATCCAATTTTTTTTATTTTCTCGTTAAAATTTTATGAAAATTTTTCTCAGCGTAATAAAAAGGTAAGGGAATGAGATCGCGTAAAATCATCGATTGGTCACGAATCGAAAGATCAGTTTCCCACGCGCTTTAAACAGCACCCTTTTTTTCGAAAGCATTGTTTCCAGACACCCACACGAAGTTAAGTGATGTTCCCTCCCGATTCACAAGAAGAGATCGAAAGCATGCTAACGTTGTTGACGAACGAGGGTCAAAAACGTGATATTCCCTCAGATCTTCTAGACCCAAGAAAAGTTCTCGATGAGATGCTATTGAAATGGTGTCTTGCTGCCGCATTCCGTTATCACAAAAACCTATTGCCTCTGACCCTGCTCTTTCATAGTTACATAGTTAATTTAAAGCGTTGAACACATTAAGTAACAATTTCATGAATTACACTCGCATATATTTTAAATGGATTGGACAAATAAAGTATTCCCATATGTTTTGAAATATCTCCACAAAAATATAAAAACTGGTTAATTTATGTTAATTTAACAAAGAAATATGTAAATTTGACACACGCATTTTTTCCTGTGTTCAAGATTACTTGAAACGAGCAAGAATAAAATTTACTTTTGGTTTATTAAATTTCTATAATATATATTAAAATTATACTTTAATATATATTAAAATTATGTTGAAAACCACTCAATTGTAATATTTATTATTATCATAATTTTCAGTGATCATTTGAAAATCCATATGAAGACTCACGACACGCAGAAACCGTATCAGTGTACAGCCTGTTCAAGGGGTTACAACACTGCAGCTGCATTGACTTCTCACATGCAATCACATAAAAAACTCCAAAACAATTCTACGAGTCAGCCAAACAAACACCAGGAAGCAAACGATCTTGGTCGAAGAAGTGCCTCGTCTCATGATACTTCTAGTCCGGTACTAACGCCCAATTCTCCATCTCCGAATTTGAACTTAAACACAGTGCCAAATAATAAGCATTCGTCAAAGCTATCGTTGCATTTGTCAGGAATTAATAACACGTCATCTATATTAAATTCACCGCTTAAATTGACCTGCATGTACTGTACAAGAGATTCATTTACAAGCATGCAACAATTGCAGCTTCACGTTCACTCCATGCATCAAGCTATAATCAACGGGGAGAATATAATGTTATCTCCCAGTCAACAATTAAACGTCACTGAGTCATCGGCAAATTTTTCGGTCGAAAAGCAACAGAAATTAGTTCACGAATATACTGAAAAATATGATGACGAGAGATCCCAAGAAGACAAAGACACCTGTAACACGAATTTGCTAAGTTGCAGTCAGTGCACCATGAAATTTTCAACTTTAACTTCATTAAGAGACCATTCGTTGTCTACCCATCATAGGTAAATACAATTTTTATGTACACTAATTATGTCAATTTCAATGCAGATAAAAGAGACTGTGCAATAAATAACTTATATTTATTGAAATATCTAATTTACAGAACGGATCCTTACAGTTCGACCCTTATGATGTGTCCTCTCTGCAGTGTACCGTGTTCGTCGGCGGCATCTTATGCCGAACATTATGTATTACAACATTGTGAACGTAAAAGTCATTGCTCAAACGAAAATTATGACGTTAAAAAGTTGGCAAAAGAATTTTCTGACAATGAACCTGCGGATTTAACTAATAAACAACCTAAACCCACTGAAAATAATTATTCTGCGGGTACTTTACTCTGCGGTCAATGCGGAGCTGCTTTGAAAGATTTTGAATCATTTCGAGAGCACTTGGCGGGACACCTTCAAGCGGATCAACGGAACGGTAGTTCACAAAAGATTTCTCGCTTTCGATGTCCCAAATGTGACGCGTTATTTCAAGACAGAGAGGACATGTTGTCTCATTTAACGAAGCACTTTTTGGGACAAGTAACAAAGGAATATGTTTGCAATGCTTGCAGTAAATTGTATAACCATCCAGATCATTTGCAAAGGCATCTATTAGATGCGCATGCACATCACTTGTACAGATGTGCTCTGTGTAGAGATACTTTTGATTCCAGAGTTGCGATACAAGTACATTTTGCTGTCAAACACAGTCAAGAATGCCGGATTTATCACTGCAATGCTTGTGATATTACTAACAATAACGACACGAACAGGTAAAAGAAATATTACATTTCTATTACAATTATTATTTTTAAGGGAATCATTTTCAAGACTAACTTTTATTTTCTATCATAGTCCGGAAACGGACTTATATTAATTGTAGATAACCTTTCAAATATTTCTTTTCTAGGTCTACAAATACACCAGGAATTGAAGCTAAACGAAATGTTTTCCGGAGTGAATCTGAAATGGCTAATCATGTACGACATGTTCATGCACCACCTGCATCCGTCCTAGATGAAAATCCAATATCAAATAGTTTAGTAACTGTTGCAGCAAATGTCTTACATTCAGATCCGAAATGTGTTTTCTGCGGTCTCAGCTGTTCGTCTGACCTTGAATTACAATTACACTTGGCCAGTCATACGAACAGCTTATATCGTTGTCCCATTTGTCACGAAGGGTTTGCTGTTGAATTTTTATTAGATAAACACATTGCACAAATTCATCATTCGATTCACTCAGAAGTACGAAGTAATACTCGTGAAAATGGTCGAATACATAATCGGTTTCTTCGAAATCAAGATCTAAATAATACAGTCGAGGTTAGTGTTATTTATACCTTAAAAATAATTTAAATAAAACTGTGTATTTTAATAAATAAGGACAAAAATTTTAATAGCATAATAGTAACTTTAACTCATTGCGCCGCGATCGTCTTCAATCGTCTTTGTTAGTAAAGCATTTTAAATTCTTAATAGAAAAATATAAACAATGTTTATATATTATTAATTAAATAATTTTCACAACAGTCTCGCTCACTGAAACGGGGGCGTTCTCCTGCGAGCAGTAACAATAATTCAACGCTTCATCGAGATAATAATAAAAGACTGAATTACGGAAATACTGCAACTCACTGTGAATTTTGCGAAAGGGGAGAGTTTGCTAACGATGCTGAACTGCAAGCACATAAAAAGTTAGCTCACACTAGTCTGAAAAGTCAAAGCAAGTCAATGTCAATTTTAAGTATGACCTGCGCTTACTGCGGCGAAGTTTGCCGCTCCAGAAGTGAATTAGAAACTCACACTCGAGTACAGCATTCGTGTGGCGAACATGATGGAGCTGCCGGTAGACACAAATGTAATATATGCGATGAGGTTTGTCCAACTGGTGCCACTTTGGCTGAACATAAACTTCAAAAGCACTGTAAGATTCAATTGAGCGACATATGCGTAGTATGTAGAAGTACATTGACTTCTGAAACACAGTTCCTAGAACATGTTCAAGGACATAGTTTAGAGAATATCGATTCGCAACAAAGACTAGATGGAAACACTCTACCTCATCTACCAGCACCATGTGTTGTATGCAGGCAAACTTTAATAAGCGATTTGGAATGTCGTTTACATGCAAGACATCATTTGAGAACTGGATCACAAAGTACGAATTCAAGCCCCAGTCCTAATCAGCGATCATACAGTGTTGAGGTAATTAATTTTGAAGTATAATATTGGTGTAATCACTTTATTGTCTACTTTTTAAATCGTTTAACATTTTATTAATTTGCTTAATATATTCAAATCTTTAATAATATAGGCTGACATTACTTATTTAATGAAGGAAAATTCTATAAACAAAACAAAATAAAGGAATCCTGAAAAAAGTATAAGAGCTCTAATTTTTAATTAAAAAAAACGGTGTTATTGATATACGTTTACCATTCAAGTATTGGAATATTTAGCAGTCCTAAATGATAATATTTCACATGTTTCAGAATCAATGTTGCATATGTCTTCGTGAATTTGGTGATGATGATTTTGTCAATTTGCCTTCTAATCGAACTGGCATACCAAATCAGACACTGAAAGTTTGCAAACCTTGTTATCTTAGACATTCTCAAGGTTTACCAATTTTAAATTCTCCATACGAACATGTTTCTGTGGAGAAAAGTGAAAATCCCTGGATTTGGACAAAAGATAATCAATGGGAATTATCAAGAGAAAAATGGATATCAGAAATGAACTATAAAATAGAAGAACAAGATAGGAATAAGATTTTACCTAAAAACGAAAGAATTAATGGAAAATGTAAAGAATGTGGAGTTAAATTTGAGGATGCTGAAGAGGCAGAAAATCATCGATTAGAGCACGGAAATTTATTAAACACTTATACGTGTATTCAGTGTCAGGTAAATTTATATCCCAACATTCTATTAGTAAGTGAATTTTTGTATTAGAAAGTATAATCTGTTTTTCTTTCATAGATGACGTTTCCAACCGAAACAAAAATACAACAACATGTAAGAAAAGAGCATTTAGATACGTTTGAAAAAGGACCTATTGATATTTTACGATGTCATCTATGTTTATTTGATGCAAACAGTCCTCTCCAACTTCAAGGTCATTTAATAGAGCACACTTTTGCCGGATGTTCAGCTCTTAGTTGTTATATATGCCAGGCATTATTCACAACATCTGTCGGATTACAGGTATTAAATACCGATTTATATAACATTATAAAAATTAAATCTGCTTGATTGAACTTTATTTTTCATAAAAATTAGTAAAAATCATTTTTAATCCGCTCATTGCATTTTTTTTACTTTTCAGTAATAATAAACAAGGAATTTTCTGCAGAAATATAAATCATAAATGATGTAAAATATTAAAATTGACTTATAAAATCTTTAATAATATTATTTTATAATTAAAAGTATTGTATTTTTTGCAGAATCACATGTTACAGGAACATGGATTGGGTGCTCGACCTTACGACTGTTCTAGTTGCGGTTTAAAATTTTTCTTCAGAACAGAATTAGATCATCATTGTTTAAAATTTCATCCTAATCAAGAAAATATTGAATCTCACAATCCAGAAATGGAAGGACAAGAGTCTATTACCGTGACAAGTTTGAATAATATGGATAAAAACAATTTATCAATGAAAAAAGAAGAATCAAAGTACAATGATGATGAAAAAATCAACGCAGTAGAACAAAAAGATGCAATAAAGAATCCAAATAATGACAATGAAAAAGAAAAATCTACTATTATGTGTAAAAATCTTAGCCAGTTACAATCTTGTGAGGCATAGATGTATATCTTTTAGGCTTAGAATGGAATTATTGTATGGAATTTTGTAAATTAAATTATGTATGAAACAATTTTATATTATGTATGCCTGAAAGAAAAGTTTTTGTTTTTTATTGTAGCAAAAATAAAATATTCCTGAATATTAAAAAATATTTACAATAATTCCATTTACATAACCAAATATGAATATTAAATTATTATTAATTACCTCAATAATATTTATGTAGTCGCTATGGTATAAGTAATGATGGTGACTATAAATAATCCTGGTAATACTGATCCGAAGAAAATCTTTATTTATAGAAGTATGTTATATATGTACAACTATTTATATAATATGTTATTAAATATTGTATATTGTCAATAATAAAATTATGTTATAAGTATTGTAAATCTTGTATAACGTTAAGTTAAGTAGAAAATATGTTTTTAGATCGACGAATAAGCAATTGTTTGCTCTTATGTAAATTTGATAAACTCTTTAAAGGTTTTTGTAAAATAAGATAAAAAGTTACTTATTTAATTCACTTTTTATTTACCTGTTAATTCATACAATTATTTATAGCAACACTTATTGATATTAGTAAAATAATCAATAATATGAAGATTGATGATTTATTTATATTAATTTATTTTCCTGAAACCTAAAAATTAGAGTTGCCAATAAGATATATTTTATTTTTATATTCCAATGATATATTAAAAATAACTCAGACGTTCTGAGTTAAAGTAAAGCATAAATAAATGTTTAAGAAAAGTAACTAGAATACTTCTAAATATATGGGTGTATATTTAACATTTGTCAATAATTTGATTGTCAATGTGTTTTCCGACCGGATTTTTAGATACAACTGACTAAACTATTTATGTATTAATATATCCTTAATTAACGTTTTGACCTTTTTCGTGGTCATTATCAAAATCTTTAATTAGGTTCTTCAGAAACACAACATACATTTTTGTTTTTTTCCATCATTAAAATTAAAAATAAAGTGAGATTAAAAATAAAGTAAACAATAATTAATAATAATTAATGCATATTTATTTGGTAATTATAAAAGATACATTAGTAATCTTCAAAAACCCCACCTTCGATAACTTCAATTTGATTTTCTCCAAAGTATACAAAATGCCCTCGGAATTTCGGTAGACCATAAAATACACCATTTTCTAGACGTTTGATCGGATTCTTGGATATGTCCAATATGCTAAGATATCCTAAATTACGAGTAGCTCCTTTCTCAATAACTTGTATTTTATTATTTCCCAACCATAATTTCTTCAAATAAGGAATACGTATATAAGCATCTCCATCCATTGCCTTTAGAGAATTATTATGTAGGTGAAGATTCTGTAAAAATGGCATATCAAATGCGGCTTTAGGAATATATTCAATCTGGTTTCCATCCAAAGATAAAGTAATTCGAGGTACAGCCATAAAGCTTCCAGCTTCAAGACTCCAAATCTCATTAAAGTCTAAATATAAGTAATCTAAAGTCATTGGAAGTTCAGAAAACGAGTATTTAGTGATATTTTGAATTTTATTCCAAGCTAGGTTCAATGTTTTCAAAGAAGCCAAACCTTCAAATGTGCCCTTTTCAATATTAAAAATTGAATTCCTATAAAGATTAAGTACATTCAACGAATGCAAATTGCGAAAAGCACCAGGTTCTAAATAATGTAATTCATTTTTCGTAATATCTAAAATACTTAATGAGCGTAATCCACGGAAAGTGTCCTTGTTTATTTTATTAATTTTATTATCACGCAGACTCAAATATAAAAGGTTTGGTAATCCTGCAAACGAATCTTCAGGAAAATGTGTAATATTATTGTTAGTTAGGCTTAACTCTGTCAAAGTTGAGGGTAATGTTTTACAAAATTTTAAACATTTTATATTATTATTTGACAAATAAAGACCAGTTAGTTTCATATGCTCAAAAGCACCTTCTTCTATGTCTGTAATATCATTATGGGACATAATTAAAACTTTAAGATGTCCATTCTCAATTATATGTCTTTTAATACTTTTAATGTTGTTGCCCATTAAATTTACAGAATGTAAATCTCCAGGTAAATCATTTAAAACTTCACTGTTTAATTCAGCAATTTCGTTTTGTGATAAATCTAGTTCGAGAATTCGCAATTTTTGCAAACGATACCAATCTCGATCAAAATCTTCTATTCCTAAGTTTTTCAAAATTACTCTGCGCTTTTCATAATCAATTGGAACCTCTATGCATTTGTCAGATATTATTTCATCTTTCTCCAGTTCTTCCAAGCTGTTAATGATACCGTCTTCGGAACACATCTTCACTCGTAAATTTTTATCCAAGTGTACTTCTGTTTCGCGAAGTGGATGAGATTTTACGAATTTATGTAACTGGTCTATTTCTTCGGCTTGCAAATTAATTTCCCAGCCTTCTCTTCGAGACACTTCAAATCTCTTTTCTTCCAAAATTATAGAATCACTTTTCAGAAACGGATTATCAAAAGCAACGTTGCTAAGTGTCTGAAATATATTTCCTTCGGTAATGATTTTTGCACTTTCTGGCAAACTAAATAAATGTCCTCGACGGAGATGTCTAATACGAGTGTAAGATAAATTGAGAAAATGCAAATTTTGCAGTCCCACGAGGACATTCTCTAGATTCTGAATATTATTATTTGCTAATGAAAGGTTCGTCAGTTTCGTAAGATTAGCAAATATGAATTCTGGTAATGTGATAAGAGAATTCTTCGATAGGTCGAGACTTTTTAGATTTATCAGATTGTCAAATGCTTGAGATTCAATTTGACAAATTCCCAAATTAGATATATCAAGATTGTATTCTGTAATATTTTCAACAGGAAGAATGTTTTGTAATATTCCATTGTCCAGCTGAATTAAAAATTGCCCTATTTTTATTTCTTTGCTTGTTGCAATTAGTAATGGTAACAAAATAAATCGAACAATTATCATACTGCTCATCTGTAAATAAGTAATAAATATAAACAAACCTGCGGTACAAAAATAGTATAAAAATCAAATAGAATAATTTAATCAATTATCATCCGCATTTAAATAATTCAGAAGGAAATTTATTATAAAATTGTCTTAAGAAAGTCACACATACAACTGACATGTAAAATTTTTGTGAAGATTCAATTTCATTAATCATTAAAAATTAAAGCATTATATAGCAAGCGAATTTTAGAATAATTACTTAATAAAATACTTAAAAGCTTAACAACCACGAATTATACGAATTAAATTGGGATAAAAAGAATATATAATACCAGCATTATATCAAAAGATAAGATTTCCACATTATCGGAAATGTAGAAAAATAATTGATAGACAAAACTCGTTAATACACGATGTAAAATATTTTTCTTTCTAAAGTATTATGATAAGTGTGAATTTAAAATATTACGACTAGAATATATCGAATATATTTTAATGAATTTTTATTGAAAAACTAAACGTTACAAGTAATTTCGTTTTCTTTGTTAAAAGTAAATTTTGATTTTTACTGAAAATAATTGAAATAACGTCATTTATTTCACTGAATATAATTCAATTAATATAATTATATATAAATAATATATGCAATGTTGCAAATTATAAATTAATAATTTTGTAAAATCAGATCTTTGAGAATTACTTATTAATGTTTATAATGTGAATATTAATACCTGCTGAAATTTTACCTGCTTTAATATATATTGCATTGCAATTTTAAGATATAATAATAAATATATTTACACTTACATTAAATATCCGAATTATGAATATTATTTTAAATTTCAGTTACAAAGAAACCCCTGTTGTCAAGAACGTATAGTAAGAGACTGTAGTCTTCTGTAGTTCCAACGATTTCAGAACAAGGATAGCATTTTAAAACAGGTCCTGCCCAGCAAGTACTTAATTCAGGAATATAATAAAAATAATCACGAATACCTTGATAAAATGTGCTGCCGCTTACCTTGTTTCTGGATCGTCTTTATTATAAAAGAAGGAAACATTATTAACGTTGAAGGAAGGAAACTTTATTACCATGCCAAAAAAAATTTATTCTAAATTGTTAAATACATTATATTTTAAACGCAGCATGAAATAAAATAATTAGGATAATCAGTTGTTTAAAAAATGTGATATTTTAGACTTAAATAATATAGAAATGAGAAACTTTTTTTGTTATGTATTTACATCTATTCTTATGCCCTTCCACTGTAAACAAACAATAAATATTGTAGTTGCAATATAATTCTTTGAGATATAAACTTGAAATGGTTAAATGAAGCATTTTAAAAACTCTTAAGGAAAGTTTGTCCACGAAAAAAAAGAAACTTACTTGGTTTTTATATTGGTAGGTAAAAATCACAAAATTAATTCAAATATTCTTTTTATTAACATTAAATTTCTTTGTGTGTATATATGTATACACATATTACCTTTTCTTCAAACATATATTTATACCATCAGCTGCGTTTGTGAAAACGTACAAAGGATTTAATGATGTATCATAATTAGTTTCACAAGATACTTCATACTGTTTTAAAATAGTAATTAAAGCTACTTTGGTCATCAATAAGCCAATTCTTCTTCCTAGAAAGATTTATGTATTTATTTATTCATATACTTCAAGCCATATAAATAATTATTATCTAAAATTATGTATTTAAAAGTCAGTCAGAATTTATAAATGTATAAATTACTTTGTTTGGACACCACAATAAGATAACTGTTGTTATGCAAATTCTAGGTTAGACTGTTTTATAACATATATGTAAAATACTTTCACTGATACAAAGAATAAAAGTTTAGCTGAAATATTAACGTAACCAGAGAACCGTTATATGTTTGATGGGTAAGCTTCATACTTAACATCAAAATAAAAAAGTATATAGTGGGCTTGAATATAATAACATTACTAAAAAAATAACAAATATGTAGTATCATTTTTGTATACAATACTTGTTAAAACTTTTTATTTTGTAATCATACAGTTCAATTAACAAAATCATGTCAAATTTTACCTTTTTTCAACATAAATGAAAAAAATATTTTAACTAATATTCATAAATAGATAAAATCTTATTCATAGATATGTATAAAAAATCTTTTAAAATTGTATTAAAACAAGAATTTTTATTGAAAATTTTATTTATTATTTTAAATTTATAGTAAAATTTTCAATTTAAAATTAATTCTAATTATAATTTTCCAATATATTCATCTAACCGCAGATTTTAAGAATGTTTTGACGATTTATAAAACCGGTTTGAGGATAAGTTACAATTCCGAGGATTGAATATATGATATTAAAAGGGAGATTACAAAACAATATCAATTACTTACCAATACATGATCTGGGGCCAATTCCAAATGCAAAATTAAGATTATCCATAGTTTTAAATTCATTTCTGTGAGGGTTAAAGTGTGTGGGATTAGAGAAATATCTTGGATCTCTATTTATACCATTTAATGACACATATACTACAGTGCCTTTCTCAATTGTAAGTTCATACCCTGGAAGCTAAAAAATGTAGCTTAAGCTATCATCGCCATAATAGAATGACATAATTAGGATCCTCCAGAGGAATTTTTAACAAAGATAACAGTGAAATTTTTACTCCTCAAATTTTCACAAGGAAAGTTTATTTTTAAACACAGTAATAGAATATTTAAAAGTAAAAATTATGCTTCGTTACTCTTGAAATAGTAAATATATTCACCTTATAATTTTGTGTAGCCACTCTATCAACTAAAGGTAGTGGAGGGTACAAACGTAATGATTCATTAACAACACGATCAAGAAAATCCATATTGTTAATCATATCTGTAGTTAATTCGTTTGAAGTAATATATTTACATATCTCGTTGTAAAGGTCACGTTGATAGTTTTGATTTTGTGCTAGTTCAAATAATGTAAACGCAATCGCAGTTGATGTAGCTTCAAATCCAGCAACATAAAATGCTACAGCTTGTGCCAATAAATTGTCACCTTCAAACTCTATAATAAAGTATAAAGTACGTAAACAATTGAATCTATCCTGATAGTCAGGCTTCTATAATTTGTTAAGTCTTTCACAAAACCACTTATTATACAAATTGCAAAGTGACGGAATAAGCGGTACAAATTTACAACTAAATACGTACTGAATGTTAGATTTTGATTTTCATTTTTTAATGCTATAAAAGTATCGATTAAATCCCCTCTCTTCATATCCAGCTTTTCACGTGTTGTCATAGAATCCCAAAAAATAGTACGAAAAAATTTAGCTGGTCCAGTTATTAGAGGTTGTATATATCCAATTATTTCAGGAATAAAGAACATTATGAGAAGTATAATACCACGTTTGAATCCAGATAAAATTTGCTGACCTGATTAAGAATAATTTATTACACCTTTTTTAAAGAGAGCACAAATGTAGCAACTCCACCAAATTTATAGGTAATTCAGTATTTAATTGAACTTTCTTTTATTATATTGTATTATAAATTCATTATTTTACTTACCAGCTTGCCAAAATGCCATATCTTTTTCATTAAATGAGTTTGTTGTAATTCCAAACGCTAATGACGATATTACATCTGTTGTGTATTTTGAACACAAGCTTTTCAATTCAGTTTCTTTCATACCGTTTGTATTTTGCGGTAAATTTTCTAAATATTTTAGTAAAGGATCACCGCATTCTTCCATCAAGCTTATCATTTTTCGTAATTTTTGTCCAGTTAAAGATGGTGTTAACTTTGTTCGCAAATATTTCCAACGGGGTTGTCTAATAGATAATAAATTAACTAAGCCTACAGAATCTTTCTCCCATTTTCCACCAAACTGTCGATTTGGAAATACATCAAAATCTTTCACCATAATTTGTTTTATTAAATTTAAATCTCTTAGCAGTAATCCCGGTTTATGAAATATATAAAATCCAATATATGGATCGTTTAAA
Organism: Leptoteleia sp. ZL-2020; assembly: GCA_022817305.1. Classification (NCBI taxonomy): domain Eukaryota; kingdom Metazoa; phylum Arthropoda; class Insecta; order Hymenoptera; family Scelionidae; genus Leptoteleia; species Leptoteleia sp. ZL-2020. The sequence continues at coordinate 43,887 of JABFPN010000201.1, read as the reverse complement.
TTTGCAGATTCATATATATCTTGAAGAACAATTCCTGGTGCTTTTTGAAATGTAAATGTACTCGTAAAGTTTCCAAAAATAATGTTTGTTAACGGAGCTCTAACACCTTGCCGTTTCCAGTAAGATAATTTGTATTTAGCATAAAAATATAGTAATAATAGAATAGCTGAGATAAGAACTGCGCACTTAGTATATGTGAGGCTGGTCATGATGTTTATTGCACAGGCAATGTTTATCAAATAGTAAAATTGTTCTTAAGTACGTAAATTTATTTTATAATTACCAGAATATTTTACTAATTCGTTGACCTTTAGTTAATTCACATTTCACATCAAAATGACACAATAAATACTATTAAATCATTGGTAATACACTATAGATTATAAAGTCAATATCATGATATCTTTACGTAAAACTTCTGACATCTTACGTCATGCTTATACTGATAGCATTCAAATGATCATTGTAATGCTCACTTATTCTCCAAGTGAGGTAATTTATTTACTCCAGGAAATACTATCTCTAAACAAAGATTTGCCAAGCAAGGTATGAACATTTTTTGTATTTTAAAACATAATGTTATTTAAGCAACTTGAAAACACAAAACATTTATGCAATCACATAATAAATATTGTGTATTCCACAAATTTAAGATATATTAGAATAAATGTAGCTTTATTTTTTTTTTTCATAACCACAATAAATTCTTTAATTTATTAAAACTTTTTACTTAATAATGAATAATTAATTTTCTCTTCACCTAACAACTGCAATTTCACCTTGAGATTCATTTTTTGAGAATAATACAAAAACTACACATGTTTGTTTACAAATTTTCCTCCGCAAATATTTTTCATAAACTTTTGTGCACATCAGAATTTTAAAATGATGCAGAAATTTGTAGTCAAACATTTAAATTTAAATTTATATAATATATTCTAATAAAAAGGATAATTAAATTATTTATTTTAAATAAAAATATTTTATTGCGATAATGAGTTTAATACATTATAGTTTATAAATTCATGAAATGTACATAATTTTATTTCACTATCTACAATTTTATATATTTTCATTACCTAAGGCTAAAATTCATTTCAATTTAATTTTACCGAATAATGAATTATACAATTCAGTTTTTGCATGATCTGACATGGTATCATTAATTGTAATTGGAGCCATATAGTTTAATAACTTTTGATGAACATTATATCTTAATTTTCTCCCTTTTGTAGCTCTAGTATCAACTTTTCTTTTAAGTTTACTTCTCATGTTTTGAAGTTGTACCCAGTGTTTACTCAATTGCATTGGATCAGTAATATTTGAAGTTTTATGATGTATAAATTCTCGTAATAATTCATGATAAAAATCATCATCATCATAAATTTCACTATCATACTCTTCTACCCTTCCATTATTTTGAACTTCCTCTGTAACTTTTCCAATTATTTTATATTCTGATCGTTTCAATTGAGTCCTTTTTATTAACTTTGGTTTATCTTTTAAAATAAATTCTATTTGCTGTAATATAGGTTGATTGGAACCTTTATGGGTACCAGCTGTTGCTATCCTAGTTTTATCATTCCATTTTTTTATTTCAGCATTTCTGCAAGGAATGTATGCTTGATATTTTTTCAATATTATTTTATCATAACCAGAAAGTGAAAGTTTCCGTTTTTTCATAGGAGTTTCATTAATTGTTTCTTCATCCTCTTGGCATTCATCATTTTCAAAATCATTTTCTGACTCATTCTCAAAATCAGAGAGAATTTCTTCGTCTGATTGATCTTCCGAATGTTTACTATCTTTAGCATTTAATTTTGTTTTATTTAACAGAATATTATCCAGTTTTAATAATTTATCAAGTAAACAGCCCAAATTATGTTGAAGTTCTTTTGATTTTGTTGTAAAATTATTATCAGATTTATAATTTTTAAATACATCATACTGAGGCATTTTGTTACTAGCTTGAAGAATTTTTTGAAACTTAATTCGCGTATCCAGAAGATTTTCCCAAATTTGAATTTGATTTTGTACACACTTTCCTTTTTGTATCTGTTCCTTTATATTTGATTCAGGTACATTTAAAATTTGTGTACCTTCAAGTTGATCTTCTGATAGTGCTTCTTCTAGGCCATTTTCATCACTATTATAATCAAACTCCTGCTCATTGTTTAATTCTTTATCATCATCATCAACCTCTTCATCATCAACCTCTTCATCATCAACCTCATCATCATCAACCTCATCATCATCAACCTCATCATCATCAACCTCTTCGTTGTCGACTTCTTCATCATCAGTCAATGATTGAGATAATGAATCATCTGTTGTTTGAGATGCATCTTCAAACTCTTCTTTATAATAATCTTTTCGTGAAACTTTTTTACCAGCATACCTAAAATTATATTTAAATTAATTATTAAAACAATTATATTTTTAAAACTTCTCAAAAAAATTATTTTTATACAAATGCATATTAACTTATAGATAATAATACATTACACAGTAAGTACAGTCGACTTCCACACATTTGCCATTCACTTATTTTCTCTTCCACACATTTTCTGCTTTTTCTTTCACACATTTGCTGTTTACGGATTGGAATTGCCAATCAGGTTCTGCCAACCTTTTATTTCAACCAATCAGTTTCTTCATCGGAACACAAAATGTGTGAATGTTTCCGGTCCCGAAAACAGCAAATGTGTGGAAGTCAACTGTAATGTCAAATAGATAATGTATATAAATATTATTGTAGATGATTACATATCATCATACAAATTGCCAATAATCTACCATTGCTGTTATTGTGTGCAATGTCATTCATAAAAAATTTGAGGAACATATTTTTTGTCAAAATTAATTGTAGTGAAGTGTGTATTAAAAGAATATAAATGTATTAAAAATATTTAAATGAATAACACATGTTTTATAGAGAATTTTTATTATATATTTAATAATTCTTCATTTATTAAAAATATTAATACGCACATTTAAAAAAGAAGTTATATGTATGTACTATATATGTAATCGACAAAATAATTTCATATGTAGTATAGGAATCAAGACTAAAAATACAAAAAAATGTTACTGTTCTTTATTTTATTAATTTATTTTAGAGATAATTGGAAAGTTTTTAAATAAGAAATTTGATTTTTAATAAAATGAAAAAATTCATTTATTAAAAAATAAAAATTAAATACTTAATATTTTATAAACACTATTTCTTCTACAACTTTTTTAAATTTACCTTTTATCAGTTTTATCCAAAAATTGAATATTCTGCTTTCTTAATTTAGATTCGCGTAAATCTCCACGATCAGAATCCCCGTCATCGAAAACCTCAACAACTTTAGCTTTTGTATTTTCATTTTCGTCGTCTGATGAATCAAATTTCGCTTTTTTAGAAATAATATCACTTATTTCCGAAGCTATATTTTTATTTTTTAACTTAGACATCGTCTACTGCAATAAAAGTAAATATATTCCAACTTTAATTGTATCTGTAAACACTTAAATATTCGAGTTAGATTAACACGATATTTATTAACCTCTTATTCTTTTACATTCTTTTACTAATATAAAATAGACATAAAAAATTTTCTACAGCCGGTATACTAGGAAACCATGAAAATCAGAATACATAGAGAGAAATGTTATAGTGCATTAGACACAATGTCTATAGCGACATCTGGACTCTTATTAATGAAATTAAGGGGTTTTTAAGGCGTGTTCTCAAAAGCTAGAACTTTTTCAATGCTACGTTGTTTATTACAGCTTTACATTTTTCCACACTGCCTGTAGGTAATAATGAGATTTTTGACCCCGGATTCACACTTGAATATAGTAACGGAACGAAACGTTCAACAAAACTGCTTTCATTCTCTCTCACATAATACTCTCTCTGTCCTTCAAGTATTAACCGATGACGCGAAAGAACAATGGCGTATTCGGAAATGATTTTCAGAAAATATTATTGATGTTTCATTTCTCTCTTTCAAGTTATCATTAAATGAAAAAGAAAAGAGACTAAATCTCACAAAATATTATAATGTCATTTTCCGAATACGCCACAAGAAAGTACTGTGCGAGAGAAATTGAAGACGGTTTTATTGAACTTTTCGTTACTAACTTCAATATTCAAATACGAATATCCAGGCCAAAAATCTCATCATCGGTGACAAGTGTCATAACAAATGGCGATTCCGGAAAATGTTTCACTTCATGCGAAATCTGGAACTGTTAAACGCGTGTTCGATTACTTTTAGGTTCATTTGTTGGAACTTTATCGTTTAAACCGAACACGCATTTTAAAGAATTGTATTTTTCTTGCAAAATACACGCCAATTCTGGACAGTTTCACTTAAAGAAAAAGCGGAATCGAAAGCGCCACAGAACAAGCAACGAAACATAGATCTCTTAACTGTAAAGATTATGGCGCCATCACGCATTAGAACGGATCGTTTACGAAAGATAAGACTCGGATAAACAGAAATGAGATGGCCGACTTAAGATTAGCATTGTTGTTCTTCGTAGTTTATGATATATTTGCATTGCATATCTACGGTGAAGTTTTAGTAAAAGCGAATTAAAGCGTAAAGACAGTTAAATTAAATTGAACTGTTGGCGCAGAAGTGTGCATTGAGAATGCATGTAGTGACTGATCGTTAGCCAAACAAATTGGGATTTTTGTAGAATTCCATTTTAGCATTAAACATTCGCGCTGGCGCTCAGCATTTGTTCAATTCAAACATATTTATTTGTTTAGTTACGAAGCACCGTATATATACTCCGATGTACGATGATAATTTCAAGATGAGACAAAAACGTAAAGTGAATTTTTCAATGTCCACGAAGATTACAATTGCTCACAAATGTTTACTTATCTGACAGTTCGTATGGAGGATTTTGACAGTAAATACTGAGTGACAGTTTGAACGATGTACACATAAATGTAGATTACCGCAAGTAATCGTATTTGCCTTTACTATTTGAGTTTTTTATGATAAGCTGTTTACAATGGTGCAAATACCAAATACATACAGCTACAATTTTTGGGTTAATACACCCACAGAAGTTGTAGAGCTCACATGTTTAATGCCCAATGGAGTTGTTATTCCACTAGAAACTAATCGAAATGCTCTTTTAGCTGAAATTAAGGAGGTAATTATTTCTATTAACAATAACTGTATCAAACTAAATGTATGTCTTTGAACTTCAGTTAATATGTATTTAAAATTAAAAAACCAAAAAAATTAAAATCAAATGTTCATTGATTCAGTGATAATGTTTTTGTAGCAATATGAGTTATACAATAATCGTAACACATTACTTATGTGAATATAATTTAAATTTTGTTTTAGAAAGAATGAAATCATTAATATTAATTATATATTGCGTGAAGTGTTTATTCATTGTTTTCTTAATTATTTATCATTATTTTTGTTAATTTCACATTTAATATATGTTAAAAAGTTATTATTTTAATTAAAATTAAATATTCAACAAAATTATTTGTTATAAATCAAGAATGTATATATTTAAATCAGGAATTCAATTATTTAAGTCAGTTTTTTATATTAATCGTGTATCTAAATACTTTCATTTGTATTATATGATACTTGCATGTTTGTCAATAAATAAGTTTATTAAAAACAATTTATTAAAATCAAATAAAATAATAATAATTATAAAATATATAATTTTTATTTTATTGAAGTGAACTAAATTATGAATAAGACTTCTTTAATTAATAATATATTTATTTTGTTCTAAATATAAAAATATATATTTATTTATTTGTTTATAATAATAATAATAATATATAAATATGCACAAGAACAAATTTTGTGTGGGAATAATACAGTGTTTTCCTTCCAAAAAACCATATTGCTCTGTAGAGACAGAAACTGTTTTGTTTCTGCAATGCAGAGAGCAAAACAATTCTTTTCGTGCATGTGTTACGTAGATGTATTTAAAAAATATATTTTATTAATAATTCAACAAAATTAGTTTGTATATGGTTTATGAACAGTTCTATACATTTTAAACATAAAACTATTTTCCTTAAATATATATAACAATTTATATTTCATAGTGGAAGTTGAAAGCATAATTATTTGCTCATATATCTTAATCTCAACATATTTATAGGACTTGTGGGAGGAAGCAAGTAAATATCCATTGCATGGAACATTAAGAGATGCAACATCTTACGTATTTTCATGCATCAATGCAAATGCTGAAGCTGAAGAATTACGTGATGAAAACAGACGTTTATGTGATATAAAACCTTTCTGTTCTGTACTCAAATTAATAGAACGTGAAGGTGTTAAAGCAGACAGAAATTTAGATTCACAAATTGGCTTATTAATAGGCAAAGGTTTGCATGAATTTACAGCGCTAAAAAATTCTGAAGTTAATGATTTTCGATGGAAAATGCGAGTTTTAGGTGATGAAATAGCATTAGCTAGACAGAAAAATTCTTGGGTTCAGAAAGTTGAATATCAGTTTCCACAACGACTTGCTTCATCTCCAACTCTGCCAAAAAGTATTGAATCTCGACTTAAGGATGGTAATATTGTGTTAGTTATAAAGTTTGAAAATACAGAGGTAAGGATTATAAATAATAATTATTTTAAATCATCATTCATTCTTAAAAAGTGAAACTCAACGTAAAGTTGCATTAGTTAGATAAAATGAAATAGTTTGAACTGATTTTTAAGCAAAAATTTTTAATAAATTAAAAAATTTATTGTGCTTATGAAAAACAATTTTTAATAGCAGCATTTATTCTAGTTTTTTAAAAGGTAAAAAGTTGTTATAAAGAAAAATTCATTAAACAAAATCGTCTAAAAGCAATTAAGCAATACAGACCGTAATCTAGCTTTACAGCAAATATTTTGTTTAAAAATTATATATCTATTAATTAAATAATATAAATAAAACACTAAAATTAAATTTTAATCTTTTTCTTTTTGACTAATCTCAGAATGTTAACTGAAATTTCATAGTTTTTAAATAATCTTTTCAGACAACGTTTACTTTTCAAATATCTCATACAACTACACCAAAACAATTGCTCACACAAATATTGAACAAACGAGCCAATACATTAATGTCACGTGGAGAACGATTGACTGATTTTGTACTAAAAGTTTGTGGACAAGAGGAGTTTCTAATTGGCGAACATCCCATTATACAATACATTTACATTCAAGACTGTTTGGGACGAGATATAATACCAAGTTTGGTTACAACAAGTGTGGAAAAAGTTGTTGTACATGATGACAGTTCCTTGGAAAATCACGAATTAGAAAATTTAAAACGATCAAGACCATCGTTTTCAACTTTAACATTGCGAAAGAAAGGGAAACATGTATCGGCTTGGAAAATTGAGGATCAGTTTTTATTTACTGTAAATGGAATATGTCGATTAAATTGTGACTCAGCCCATCGCACAGTTGAGGTAACTAATTTAATCAACATGTATAAATACTTGCATATAACTGTGAATTGGTTATATTAATGAAAATATGTATTACTTTGTTTAGATCGGTTTACAAGCAGGTTTATTTCACGGTGGAAAATCATTGTGCGAAAGTCAAAAAACCAAAGTTAAAACTGTTACCGATGATGGCAGTTGTGAATGGGAGGAAACTCTTAAGTTTGATATAAAAGTCTGTGATATTCCGCGAATGGCAAGATTATGTTTCGTTTTATATGAAGTTAGTAAAACTGGCAAAGGTTTCAAAGGGCGACGCATAGTCAAGGATTCAAAACAAGAATTTTTCATTAATCCATTTTGCTGGGCAAATACTACGATATATGATTTCAAAAGTCAGTTAAAAATTGGTGCTATGACACTTTATACTTGGACTTTTGCAGAAGATATGCAAAATGAGGATTTTTTGCATCCATTAGGAACTGTTGTATCAAATCCACACATTGATCGCGCAGCTGGTCTTATGCTTACCTTTCCAAAGTATAAACATTTTTACAATAGACCTATTGTATATTTTAAAAAAATTTTTATTTATATCTTTCTGCTTATCTTGACGTCAACAACTACCGTTGATCTGTATACACATATACATACTAACTGATCCAGCCACGCGTTATTATGGTTCAGTAGTTCTAATACATTCAATAAATATTATACTAAACTTTTTATTTCAATTTAAATGTTTATTATAGATCAGTAGTATGGAATTATTTGTAAGTTCTATAAGTTTCTAATAAATGGCACCGTTTTGATGCTACAATCTATTCCATGTCATATTTGTTTATGTTTACGGTCATAATTATTGGGTTTTTAATCCTTCGTGTATTCTTCTTATAATTATATATATAATTAATTAATTAATTTATTATAAATTTTTAAATATTTCTTATTATTATTTCATCGTTAAAATTAATAATACCCAGCAAAATTATAACACAATACACAGCACAATTAAAAATAGGATACACGAAGGATTAAATACTCAATGATTAAGACCGTAAACATAAACAAATATGACGTGGAATAAATTGTAGCATTAAGTAGATAAAACACGGCGCCATTTTATGAAAACTTATGGGACTTACAAATAATTCCATACTACTATCCTATAATAAACATTTAATTTGCAATAAAAAATATTGTGGTCAATAATAGAGATAAAAAATATTGTATCGTTTAAGTTGGATCAAATTACGCACAATAAGTCAAATTTCATAAAAATTGGTGAAATAGTTCCGGAGTTTATCCCGGACAAACATTGTTATACGAGATATTTATATATATAAGCTAATAAAGTTAAGTTAACAGCTGAAAATAAAGTTGTTTATAGATTCAAACAATAATGTAAAAATAATATTATTTACAGCTATGGTAAAGACAAATCCGTACTTTATCCGTCTCCGGAAAAAGTTGTTGAATATGCGAATAAATTGCGGGAAATATCAAAAGAAAGTTCCATTGAAGAAGAACCAATTCAAGAATCTGAATCAAAGAATCAACATATTGAACAACTTCGAGCTTTAGCAGATCGAGATCCATTACATGAACTTCATGAACAAGAAGCAAAGAGCTTGTGGGCTTTAAGACATTATTGTCTAAGAAATATACCTACCCTTTTAGCCAAACTTTTACAATGCGTTGAATGGAACGACCATCGGTATACTTTTAATTATAATATTTTTTTAATTAAATACATTTTTTTCAGACGAGTCTTTTTAATTGATATCTAATGTAATCGAAATAAAAAATGTCTAAATTCGGATTATCCTTTGATATTAATATCATTAAACATTAATATAATATTTAAGACAAGATTTTTTTAAATCTTATCTAATATTGTCTCTCGTGTTGCATTTTACTGTGAATTTTAAAAAACAGTTCCAACAGGATTGCACTTGTCAATAATTATAAATGATATTCATTTTTTAATAAATATTACTTTAAAACTTTAGAGAAGTTGCTGAGGCAACGGCTTTAGTACTTCAATGGCCAAAATTACCAGTAGAACGAGCATTAGAGTTACTTGATTATGCTTATGCAGATCAAAATGTTAGAAGTTTTGCTGTACGTTGTCTAATGGATGTCAGCGACGAAGATCTTAGTCTCTTTTTACTTCAGTTAGTTCAAGCATTAAAACACGAAAGTTACCTTTCATGCGACTTAACTGAATTTTTGTTAAGAAGAGCACTAAATAATCAAAGGATTGGTCATTATCTATTCTGGCATTTAAGGTAAACGACAAGTTTAATGTAACTAAGAAATTAGAATACTGTTATGTACACGGAAAAACTGGACGTTACTAGCTAACGCCGAGCACGTCACATGTGAGAGGTAAATATTGCAATTTCTTGTGCTTGCAATAGCCAGTAACATTTTAGACATTACAAGATGATGTCCATCGCGTTGCTTAGTGATGCCCGTCACATCACTCTGTAATGTACTGCGAATTAACGTTCAATGCCAGTAACGTTCAATTTTTTCTGTGTAGAATTACTTAATTACTGAATACTGAAGAAAATAGGTTTAAAGTGATAAAGTTCTGGTATTTTTTGAAGAATAAATTTTTCATTTTATTATCGATTCATAATTATTTAGTCAATATGTATTATAAATTAATTATATACATACAGGTCTGAGATGCAAGTTGGAGCAGTGTCAGTTCGTTTTGGGTTAATATTAGAATCTTACTGCAGAGGTAGTCAGCAGCACATGAAATCATTATTTAAACAGGTAGAATGTTTAGAAAAATTGCGAACAGCTTCTGAACAAGTAAAACAACGGAAAGCTAAGGCTTTACAAGTATTTCAAGATTATATATCGGAGCCTCATTGTCAGGAAGCTTTGTCCAATGTTCTTAATCCACTGGATCCAAGTTTTCGATGGAAACGAGTAAAGTGAGTACTTTACTGGTGTTTTAATGTAGATTTTTTTGTATAATTAATTGAATCACTAATAGAGTTTTAAATTATTAGACTGGATAAATGTCGAGTTCGAGATAGTAAAATGAGGCCTTTATGGCTGGTATTTGAAAATGCCGATCCTTACGGAGACGATATTTATTTAATTTTGAAGCATGGAGATGACTTGCGACAAGATATGCTAACATTACAAATGTTACGAATCATGGACAAATTATGGAAAAGAGAAGGATTAGATTTACGTATGAACCCTTATCATTGTATATCAACAGAAAATAAAGTGGGCCTCATTGAAGTAGTCTTAAATGCGGAAACTATAGCTAACATTCAAAAAGAGAAAAATCTCTTCACAGCTACATCTGCGTTAAAGTAAGATTTTAAGTTCTTTTCCATGTTTTTTATTATTAATCCATTATTATTATAGTATAAAGTTTTATCGTTTTTCACAATAGAATTATATCAAAAAATTTTCTCATCAAATTTAATGATTGAAAATTTGATTTCTCATTAAATACTCCATAATATATAAAAATCAATTAAATTGAGTCATGCTATCAAATTTTATTATATTATAAAAATTGTATTGAATTCGACATAGTTTAAGATTACTAAATATTATGGTTATCCTTGTTTCACTCCAAATTTATTATATTTCATTTTTCTGTAGAAAAACTTCACTATTGTCTTGGATCAAGGATCATAACCCAACAGAGTCAGCTTTGAATAAAGCAATAAAAGAATTTACTTTAAGTTGCGCAGGATATAGTGTTGCAACATATGTCCTTGGCATTGCTGATCGACATTCTGACAATATAATGATAAAAAAAACTGGCCAACTTTTTCATGTGGACTTCGGCCACATTCTGGGACATTTTAAGGAGAAATTTGGTTTTAGACGGGAGCGCGCACCTTTTGTAATGACTCATGATTTTATTCACGTTATTACAAAAGGTCAAACAAAAAAAGAGGCTGTGGAATTTCAGCGGTTTCGAGATTATTGTGAACAAGCCTTCTTAATTCTTCGACGTCATGGTGGTTTAATACTATCACTATTTGCAATGATGATCTCCACTGGTTTACCTGAACTTTCGTCTGAAAAAGATCTTAACTATCTAAGAGACACATTGGTAAGTTAATTTTAATAATATATGGCAACGAGGAATATGCGCCCATTGTTTCGATGAATTATGAGTTAGATGTAGTAACTTTTGGATAATCTGAAATTTTGATTGAATGACGCTTTGATAACGAGAAGCTTAAATTTAACACACGTTTTGATTAAACAATGCTTCGATGAGTTGACATTTTGATAACTTATCTGATTTTTGGATAACTTGAACGCATCCTAAAACATTAATGCGATAAGAATTGTAAAAAAATAATCATTGAAACTATCTAAAAATTAAAAAGTACTTATTTTTTAATTTTTCTTGTATATGTATGTTGTATACATTAATTTTTTATATCTTTTAATCAATGTATTGAAAAAAATTACAGGTATTAGAAATGTCGGAGAAGGAAGCTTTAGATCATTTTAGGACAAAATTCAACGTAGCTCTCTGCTGTTCTTGGAAAACATCAATGAATTGGACAGCTCATAATGTAACAAAAAATAATAAGGCAATATGAAGTGACTTTAGTTTTCTCGGGATAATTATAAATAAGACTGTTTTATTTTATACGTACTATATCACAAATTGTGCATTACCTTTATAAATATAAATCATTTTTACAAAATACTTTGTAATTGTGATGCACAGTGCCGCATTGGACTTAATAAAAATCATTTGAAATACAAAATACGATATATAAGATGCAATAGATATCTAGTTACAATAATATCCAAAGCAATACATGTGCATTAAAATGCAACTGTATTATTTTCTTAAATACTTTTGACTAAGAGATCTCTCTAGTAAATTCAATATTATGTCCAAATTGCTCAATTCTTATCGCAAGATATTAATAAATTAATTAATTAATTAAATATTTTAAATTAATAGTATAACAGTTGTCCGATGTGCCACATTTGACATTTATTACATATTCAGCTTCAATTTATACGGAATAGTCTAATGTTGAAAGTCATTTCATTTGTAAATAAAATGAACATTGTTTACCAATTTGTTTCCTTTTTATAAACAACTCTTATCTTTATTATTTCATATAATACAAGACATCTATTATAATGGTTTATTTTACTAATTAATTGCTAAATTAATTACTAAAAAATTTCCGATAATTGAATAACGATTGCAGCGAAGTACTATAATAAATATGTAATATTTACGGGGACATGATGGCAAAGGTTGCGGTAACGATCCAACGAGTCAGTGTATAAATAATAATAAAAAAATAACAGTAAAATGAAAGATATTAAATGAATATAACGTTATCGTTACATTAAAATCACTTCAAGGATTTGCGAGTGTCTACATTGAGAAAAATAGTATAGTAATCCTGGACTCTTTGTGTTCCTGTATAAAATAATGCTTGGAAAGAGGTGCCACAGTTCTGATAATTAATACTTGAAAAAGTAACACCGTTATCAGACTGTCTGGTAATGTTCTTAACATTGAAGCATAGAGTCTTAAAATGACAGAAAGCTTTTATTATTTTATTTTTCTCGGTGTATTATTTTCTCTTAAATACTCCCATTAATGCTATAAACGAAAATAAAGAGTCACCCCATTTTGTGATTTTTATTTTCCTATCAGTGCTGTCACTGGTGGGTAGTTTAGAAAAAAGTACAATTTATCAAGGGATGTATTTATAGACCTTATATTTGTATTTCTCTACACGCTCCATAATATATCTCAATATCCATATATGGATAATATCCAAATATAACTCGAATATATTAAATCATGCATTACATAAATGTCACCACCACACATTATTTTCTTACTGTATAATGATAAATACTCTATAAAGTCGCTATATAATTTATAATTGTATATTTTAAAATACGAATAGCAGAATAATAATGTGCCAATAATACTTAATGAATAATAAATAAATTCCAAAATTATATGAGTTGAAACATCAATAATAGTAAATCACTATAAAAATTGAATGCTCGTAAAATACCGATCTCAATAAGATTTCAACTGAACAATTAATTGGAAATACAATGAAAAATCTTAACTTAGAATTTTTATCGTTATGTTAATAGATACTAATGACTGACAAAATCTGGAAATGTTGCTAAATTATAACTGTTCGTAGAGTGACATTACAGTATTATCATATATTATGTTTGTTAAGCAATATTTGTGAGTAATTATGAGTACATTTTTTTAATTTTGACAGATATTAGAACTATCAATAAAAACATTTATTTGTACATAAATTAAATTAACATTAAAAGCTTTTCAATGAAAATTTAAAATCTTTAGTAAAAATATTAACGTTGTGTTTAAACATTATGTAAAAGGTAAACTGTGAATAAATATTTTATACCATTTCAATATCGTACAATTTTTATATAGCGCAACAAAATTTGATAATAAAATTTAAAGTATATATACTTACAAACAGATTGCAAGTGGTGTATTCGAATATCGTACATTTTTTGTGTGTCAAGATACGTCCCTGAAATCAAATTGAATTAAAATATTTTTAAAATTTTGGTGGGAAATTTAAAATTATTAATGGAAATTGTATTTCCCATGGATCTACGCCTCCCGCCATAAATTTCTTAAAAATCTAACTAAACTAACGATTCTGGAGTCGAGTATTAGTAGTTATCAAAAAAACCCGGGACTGTATTCAAAAGCACCACACGTATTTAAAAACACCACTATATATATTTTTTGTATTCAAAACCATATTTTTTTATATTTTAAATATATGTATTTAGATAATATAGATATTCGAATGTGAAAAGTATATTTCGAGCTTATGATTTTGAGTATGTCCTCAAAATAGTTATATGTGAAACAGTTATTTTGAAGACGCTCCCGACCAACATGGCCCTAGCCCCAGCGTCGTTAGTTTAGTTAGATTTTAAAAAAATAAGCTTCCTTATTAACAATTTTTTATTGGCCAATTTCAAATTGTCCACGAAAATTAAAAATTACAACATAATATAAATTTCAGAAATGTTGCTTACGGATAACATCGAGGGTGCGTCCCCAAAATATACGATTCATGGGTCTATATAAATAGATAACAAATATAATGTATAAAAATATATATTAATAGGGTTGAATTTTTGTTAAAAGTAAGAACTTTTAGTTGATATACAATAAATTAAAAATTTGATATTAAAAAGAATATAACTTCATAACAAACCCATTACAGATAATACTAATCAGAAATTTTAATATTTCTATTGGTAAATACATATAATAACTCGGTCAGTTGTTACCGCCGTTGGGGAATCGATTGTTAAACGACAAATATATTAGCAGTATAACAATACAATGTAAATATACTTTAGTTTCTTTATTTAAATATTGTATTAACTTCTATTAATAATAATTTAACTACATTTATAGAAAATAAACCAGAATTTTGCTGAAAATATCTGAAAAGCTCTAAAAATGCTGAAATTGGGACATTTCAAAATATTTCAGCATTTCGCAGAATTTTTTCATAAAAATTCAGGGTATTTTTCTATTAGAGTAACAACTGAATTATAATTTTTCTTATTTAAAATAAACAAGTATATCATGTGTTCTGTATGATGAAATAAACAGCGATCTTTTTTTATTTATCAATCATAATACCTTAAAATATACATGTTTTCATACACAATTGTACTCAATACCATTATTAAATTAAATTTGTAGAATTTATGCAGTATTCTTAAACATATATCCACGCTTTGTAAGAATAATTTATTATTATTGTAAATAGAATTTCATTTTATCAATATAACATATGGAAATCTTATTTGGTATAAGAATACTCTATTATTCTGTTTTGTGAAGTTATTTTTGGCCATTATCTTTTAAACGGTAAGAAACCGTCGAGCTTTCTTGCAGATTCGTAATCTGCAAGAACAAAATATCGATTACATGAGTAAAACTGCTCCTTTAATAGGAGTATTGAACCAAATAATTATATAATTAATTTAATATTGGCTGATACCATTAATATTTGGTGATATACATAAATATTATACACCTATCCTAATAGCACCAGATATCTTACACGGGAAAAAATATGCTATGTGGTTTGCCGCAAAAAGGCATACGAAGAAAATGTAAGATCAACATAGTGTATTGTGTTGGCTTAACGGTATACACCTTTTTTTTTGTTTTACCGGTTTTAAATGACTACTTTACCGATTTTAAATGACTTCTTTACCGACAGATGCATTGTTTACTTTATTCACCATGTAGGATCAACACGGTAGGCTTTACGTGATCTGACAGTGTTGATCAGTGTTGATTTTATTCCATTATTTTTTCCCGTATAGAGATATGTAGGATTCAATTATTTTATACATTTCTTTTTATGATATTGCGATATCCAAGATGTCATCAAAGATTATCTGCGATAAATATTAAGAAGATAAGTATAATTTACTTTTAATAACACCTTTATTACGATAACAAACAAATAATATTAACTGTAATAATAAAATTTATATTTCGATACAAAATCTCATCACAATGTAACATTGACATCTATGTACAAATATTAATGGGTTTTTTCTTTAATAGAACAGAAACATTTAATACTAGAATATTCTAATAAAAATAATGTTTCACATGTTAACACCTTTTTTAGAGATACAATGTGAAATTCTTGTATGGTGAAATTTATGTATTTTTACCTTCAACGAAAATCATTTTATGAATAAAATAACTAAACTATAGAATGTACTGAATATGTATAAAGATACAATAAATTACGGATGACTTCACACACAAAGTTCGCTTTTGTCTATAAATTAGCATCGTGAAGCCTTTAACTTTTACAACATACTATTTCATAAAAATATATCATTTTGTTAAACTTACTTTTTAGTGTTAAAATTAAAAAGGAATACACTTCTTAATGTACTTTATTATGCATTCTAGTGTACTAGTATCATAGAAAAAAATTTCTGTTTTATATTTATATATATATATATATATATATTAAATTAATACTGTAAGACTATTTCCATATACCCATTTAAAATATAATTTTATTTTATTCAACAATTAATCTAATTATTTTCATCTTTCTGCAGATTTTCGATTTCTATTTTGTTCATGAAATAATACGATGGTTGACGGGATTTCTGAAACAAATTAAATTACATTTTTGTAACATTCATTGAACGAATACATGATTCGTGTTAAGATTATATCTAAAAACTAGTATATGATTCATGCACATTTAAAAAGTTAAACATACTAATTCATACACGATACATGAATTTCATATGTAGCTTTTATTTTAAGCATAATACTAATTAAATTATACAAACTACAAAGTTTTTTCAAGAATCAAATAAAACTGAAAAATTAATATTGTAGAAACTTATGTAAAACATTGTACTTACCAAATCCCTTTGAACTCGTTTTGCTCCTGCTTTTATAAGTATAGAACTTAATGTTTCCACTGACGGTACACCCATAGCATAATGAAGAGCTGTTCTTTGAATCTAGACAAATTAAACAAATTAGTCTTAGGAAAGTTATATAAAAAAAAATAATTTTAATGAAGATGATTTTCGTTGAAGGTAAAAATCTTCAGATTATCATTTTATGAATTTCTCTTACATTGTCGCCTATACGTAAAGTTTCTGGATATGATTTTGCAATTATTCGAACAATTTCTTCGCTTTCTTTTAAGACAGCAATGTGCAATGAGCATCGTGCCATTTCATTTTTCCCAACAGCCAAAAGTTTAGCTCCAGTTCCGCATTGGTTAAAAATTGTCCGCACCAATTGAGGGTTTTTCTTTCGTATAGCATTATGTAGTTGTTCACGTCGTTCCTAAGTTGAAAAGAAGATATAGATCCGGTTAATAAAATAAATATTTAAAATCATACATATCCCAGAAGAGCAAATGTATTTTTGAGATAAAAACAAAAAAGATAGAATAATTTTTAATGTTCTTTTTATTAAATTTTAAATTAATGTAATATTAGTATCTAATGCAAAACCAAATATAATAAACATTCAATAACTTACTATAAAATGTGGAATTGATTGCAAAAATTGAACTGTATCTTCATTTTCGTGTTGCTTAGCAACTTCAAGTATTCCGGTTCCCGCATCTTCAGCATCTAATATATGATTATAGCCTTCCAGTAGAAGTTCAACTAATTTCTCTGTTTCCCCTAATGAATATAATTACAAATTATGAAAAAAATAACACATTTGAATACTTTGTGAAAAATGATGAATTTTTCTTTGTTTTAAGAATTTTTTAAAATGAAAAAATTTATCACATCTCAACGTATTCGGCATTCATGGAGAATATAAAAGTAATTTTACCTCTGGCTGCTAAATAAACAACGTAACGGTCAATTTCAGCCACGTTTTCAATTAAATTTGTCTCTTCCGCTATGTCTCTTGGAGTTCGATAAAGTTCATCACGTAATGCAATATTTATCCTTGCTTCCTGTAGCATGTGATACAAACTATCACGAGAATGTGATCTTACAGCAGCGAAATGAAGTATACTTTGACCGTGATCATCCTAAAAAGATATATAATGAGTAATAAATATTAAAATAATATTAGTCTTTGGAAAGTGACACAATTTTTTAATATATGATAACTTTTACTTAATATATAATAATAAGGTAATGTCTTACCCTGTTTGGATTGCTGAAATGTGATTCTAAATCTTCAGACTCCATATTTTCAAGATATACATCTTCATTATCAATTTTGTCATCCATTTCAGATATAATTAAAACATTAGATTCCTATTAAAATTTCTTAGTATTATTAACATATTGAAAGAGACACGTTATACCTATTTATTATATAAAAAAACTAATAAAAATGAGTATTAATACTAGCTTATATGGTTCTTTTATCACATTATCCTCATATCAAGTATTCAATATTCATTAAGGCAAAATTGATTTTGTAACTGTACTGTGTAAAAGAAATCACCAAAAAACGGACATGGTATGAAAAATTTTAGCATAACACTTGACTTTGTATGTGTAAATTTCAACCGGGTCTTCTTGATGGCCTTGAATCAAGATATGACTAATTATTTAAGCCAAGTATTATGCATATATGTATTAAAAGTTTTCTGCTGAAATAAATTATTGTAAAAATTGTCACTGACATAATGCGCATAACATCTTCATACTATCTAAATAAGGCACATAAGAAAAAAATTATAAGAACTTTTGCGAATATATAATTATGTTTTAAACTTACCTCATTATTTGCCGATTTATTTTTATTAGCAAAATTATATAAATAAGTTGCTAGATACGTTACTGGGTCTTTAGGTCTTGTTTGTGCCACTTCTGTTAAGCCTTTGATTAATGGATCACCAAGAGCTACAAGATTATACAATGTTATCCAGAGAATTTTATTATAACTGCTACTTTATTAATCGAAAAATAACATTTGAACGTTTACGTTACTGATGAACGTTACTGAGCTTATGATTTAGAAGTGTAAATACGAAGAAATAATGAAACATATTAAAAATTTGTTAAAAAGTTCGAAAAAGGCTGAGAATTGTTGAAAATTATAGAAAGCTATCCCAATGTAAGAAAATCTGCCAGAATCAATTTAAATTTTTTATAGAATACTCCACACTCTATAAAAGCAGGTTTAAATTAGGACTTCCTCTAACTTCATTAGAAATTATAAGATAAACATTGTCGATTTTCTGCTATGAAATCAGCATTGATAAGGTAATATCTTTCGATAAAAACCTATCTCAATAGAATATTTTTGGGACAATCTCTACTATGAATTTGGGAAAACTGGATAAATGTAAAAATATGAATATATTATGTGATATAATTTTATGAGCAAAAAGCTTCCTAATTTACGCGTCGAAGACTTCAGTTTGTATATTAAAAATGGTTTAAGTATTCCATATTTGTTCACATAACTATGTTGTTTTAAAATAAATTTAATTAAATATATAATTATATTTACATGATGCTAGATAATGCCCTTCTTCTTCGTGAAAAATGGGAATATCCAGTTCAGTACCTTCTGAAAATACGTAATTAAATTCATTTATTATTCAGTAAGTTATAAATTTAATTGCGTTGACTACAGATGAGACAAATGTAAACATTTACACTACCGTTCAAAAACATTGCGTCACTACTGGTATCATTAGTATAATGATTGCACACAATTATTAAAACAAACAGAATTGTTTTATTTTCTAAACAGAAATACAATTAAGAAACACAAAACCAAAATAAATTACGCAGTCAGATTTTGAGAAGGAATCATTCAAATGTTTGAATATTCTTAAGTTTATTAATCACAATTTTCAATCACTCAACTTTATACCATCATAAATCCACCCACATATGTTATTATTATTTTAATAATAAATAGTTATTAATAATATAGAAAAGAAAATGCATGAAAAGTTCCACGGTCACTTTAATGCTCAGATGCTTAAAATATTTATTATTTTAAAACTCAGACTTTTGAATATTATACGTTCAATTATAAAAGATTCATGCCTGCTTATGTATAAATATTCAATTGTGTATACGTAAGCATGTTTTTTATTTCATTAATAGAAAAAATGGGGTGAATATAACCGTTTATCCGAAAAGAATTAACGAATGTAGTTATAAACTCATTCACGAATGACCAATTGATGCAGAAAATTAAAAAATAAAACTAAAAAGTAAAAAGTAGTATACATATGTAAGAAAACGTAAAATATATAATGCTAGAAATTAAAATATGCAACAAATAATAATCTATGTTTATTAATTACTATTTACTTTTACAGTAGATTTGAAAATTAAGTAGTAATTAAATAAATAATGTTGTAGAGGAAAGAAAAAAGGTTTTGACAGACATATAAACAAACGAAGAAATGATGCGATCGATAAAATATCGATAAAATATAAGATATAAATACTTTCTGATGATACGAACTGTTGTTGGAACATAACTCAAATTAAGTATTATTTCAAAGTATTAAATATTTAAATGCATCCAACTTTTATACACTTTTAAAAATGTTTACTTGGGTATATGAAATTACGTCTTGGGTGTAGAAAATACATTTAATACTTGAATTAACAGATAGCTATTTGTTTGATATAAAATACATTTTTATTAGAATGCATTTATAGAAGTGTTTACATCTCAGTCTGATTTTGTATCCAAAAAATTGTTATTTCTAAATAAAATAACAAATTTTTTTGTGCCCTAACTTTTTAAGAGTGTATAAACCCCATATCATACTTTATATAATTATATATAATATACTTAATATAACTTCTGTATGAATTATAATAATTTTAGGTACATTTATAGATAATTAATTTAATTTTAAAGCGGTTATTACTAAAAAAAATAATAAAGTATTTATCTCATGTATTATATTCAAAGGTAAACATTTGACTTGTGTAATAAAATGTATAAGTGTACAAATAGTTTATATCTTTCATTACAAAATAAGTTTTTACGCAATTACAATAGCTCGCTTTACACATCATAAAAATATTTTATTTCCTTAAAAATACATTTTTTAAAAAAATTCAAGTTCTTTCTACTTTCAAAAAATTAATTTTTAATCCTTATTGGTTGGCAGCTTCATAGCGTATTTCTGTTTACTATTTATTAAAATTGGAATAATACATCACTTTCTTTTTCTTAACTCAAAAAAGGTTCAAGATATTATTTCTCAAAAGATTTTCTTTCTGGAGTAAGGAAGTTATTTCCTCAAATAAATATTAAAACAAATTCTTTCTCGAGTTAAGAAAATGAAATTTTTCTCCCTTAGTACAATCTTTTTATGAATGCAATGTTAAATAATAATTTAAATGTATAATATACAATATTAATGAAATAGATAGAGTACAAAGATTCTTAAAAAATTACTATACTTAATGATAAAATTCATATGCTGCACTAGTTTTAATTCGTGGAAAGTTATTGCAATCAAAAGAATGTTTCTTATACAGTATAGGTAAAATGTTTTTAATTCTGGCAATATTGTACGGGTTAAGTTTTGCAGTGAATTATATATAGGAAAAGTATAAATTAATTTACATTTATTTTTCTCGATGTTGTTGACATTTTTCGTTTCCTGAATAAATTTGCAATTAATGTGGCTATTTTAAGTGAGCTGTTAAGCGCCATTTCTTTTTCTAATGTTAATATATTAACTAGAGCTCTAGTGAAATCATGTAAAGTTTGCAACTCAGTAATTGATAAACTTTGTTGATTTCCAATTTTAACAGTATCTCTTTTCATTGTTTCCTGAAATCGAAGACCCCGAACAACACACAAATGTCTCAAATTATCTGGTTCTTTGGCAAGATTGGGAAATTTACACTTAACATCAAAACGTAAAGTGTTTCCAATAGCTGACGGTCTTGCGCCTAAAAATCCTAGTTTTTTGTCTCTTTTAAATTTCAATTTAATATCCAGTATATTCATAATACGTGCGATTCTGCTATAAATCTTTCCAATATGGCCAGGGGCGTCATTTTTAGTACAACAAATAATTCTTAAATGGTCTTGTACATTAATCCACGCAGCAAGATTTCCAGCAGCGGCGACATATACCCCTCTTCCATAGGGCCAATTTTGCCCGTGAAGTTGTTTTTCATTAAGAAGTTCAGTTTCTGTTATCGGCATTAATAAACCTGTATTGGCTAGTCTAACTCTAACTTCACTAGGACGTTCCAAAACCTCACTTAAAGTGTAATACGTCCCTGCTTCATCCTCGCTGGACTCTTCTGCTATTATAGCTGATAGGTCTTGACTCATAAGAGCTGTTGTTAGTTGCCTTTCCGCGTCTTCTAACTGATTTACTGTCATCGTTAAAGCTAGTGGATATTGTTCTAAATTCCGAGTACATTCTAATGTCGCCGATACAATATATTTTCCGTGTACATCCAAATCATAACTTTCCATCATTTTATCGGCTTCTTTTATATTTTCATTTATATCTTTGGTAAAATCGTCAATGAAAAACTGTGGCTCTGGATGATCTGGAAGTTCTCCACTAGCTGTCACACAATGTAGGTCTCGAATAAGAGGATCAAAAAGTTCTGCAAAAACGACGTAACTTTCGTAATCAGGGGCAACAATATTACCCGTATATTCGTCATCTAACGATGTACCTGGACGACTCCCATCTCGGCTGTTTAAAATATTCGAATTACTGTATTTTTTCATGGCAGGCCAAATAACGTGAAAGAGATTATGATCCATGCAAGTTATGCGATTTTTAATGCGCTCAAATACAGGACGTTTTAGACAACGACCTAACAAATTCCCAGTATTTCCTGGTGTATTTGGTGCAGAACCACGTCTAGTCCCAGCCAAAAGTCGATAACAACGTTCAAGCGTAGCTAAAATTTCAGGTTCATTTACGTCACGACGAGCTGAATATATGTCACCACCAGGAACTGTATTTAATTATAAGAGAAATAAGTAAATTAAATTATATTCGACATA
Organism: Leptoteleia sp. ZL-2020; assembly: GCA_022817305.1. NCBI lineage: Eukaryota > Metazoa > Arthropoda > Insecta > Hymenoptera > Scelionidae > Leptoteleia > Leptoteleia sp. ZL-2020. The sequence goes on along the minus strand of JABFPN010000201.1, from coordinate 20,863 downwards.
CATAAACAATTAATAATAAAGTAAGATATATAAATTTTATATAAAGTAATTTAAACTAATTGATATAATAAAGTATAATTAAACATAAGATAATTTTATTTTGTATAAAATAATCTAATATGTATTAATAAAATAAGCCGACAGCACAAGTTAAACCGTTCGATAATTTCGAAGTTGGAAAACTACTCTTCTTCAACCAAAACAGCTGGACTGGTTACGTCAGAATTTATTATATATTTCAGTTGAGGAATAAAAAAACGTCATCACACTACATTACTCTAAAGTTAACTTCGCAAGATTAGTTAGGTCAATGTTAAGTTAAAAGAGACAATACTGACAAAGTGCCAATCATTTTAGAAACAATGTTGGCTGTGATTAATGTATATTAATTTCATATCAATTCTACTATCATGAATATGCGTCTTTTGTTGTTTGTGTGGAAATGAATAAACTTAGCTATATAAACTATTAATGCAAGTTAGGCCGACTTTTTATCGCAGTGTCATAAGAACTTTTTAATTTAGAATTGTAGATCTTAAACCTACTTATGATTTCACTTTGAAAAGTATATACACATAATAAACTGGCCTTTTGTTAAAGTTTAATACATTATAAGGTAAAATTTGATTAGTTTCCAATTAATTAATAAAATTATTAGTTTAAGTACATGTAACATTTGGTTGAACGTCTACCCTAGAATATATTACTGAAATATTGTGCTTAGGTAATGTAAGGTAATATACTGCTTAGGTAATGTAAGGACCTGAGGTCGGTTTCAGGTGCTTTAATTTATATGGTTCTGGGGATTGATTAATCTACTCTGAAGAATGGCACTCAGCATGAAAACATTGATTTACCGATTATATTTTGAATTATAACTCCTTACGGGAGGATATTTACAATAACGTCCGATTTTAGAGTTACACAAATTTTTGAGCACTACACTATATCTACATATTTGTAGCTATACGCGCATGTATAGTTTATAAAAATCATTTACATATGTACAAACTATGTACATCTATTTCTTATTACACGTGTCAAAGAGCCTTGTGCTCGAAAAAGTTATACTTCTCTCGTGTGATTCACAGAGCACGCACAATTTTTTTTCTTAACACTGATACTCCATTTTTGTCTTAAATGTTTGACAAAGTAAGACTCCACTATTCGGGATTAATACGTAGTTTCCATATATGATTGTACTGAATACGGGCATCAACCACATCATATTTCCAAATTATTAGAATAATAGATACAGATACATATGTATCATTATAAATCGTACAATGGTTACATAGTCACGATTACATGAGTGATGCAAAGATATCGTTATAATGATGATATTTTTTATAAATATTTTTATCCAACATATTTTTTAATAATATTATGAAAAACGAATCAGATATTATTCAGATATGTCTCTATTCAATTCAAGATGAAATTCAACTGATTGTCAGTATTTGCAGATCAACATTTCTTTTCAGTGGCCCTTATACTTCTCTTAAATTTTCATGTTAACAACTTGCTTTCCAAGCAGATTTTTCCATTAACTGTCACAGACACAAATTTATTTTTAAAACAGGAAGATTGTGAATTACTCTCTTCTTACAACTTTACAATGTCCTGACCATCCTTGACTTGATCTGGAATCCCGTTTTGAACAATAAACGATCTTGCATATAATTTTCCTTGATAGGTTTTTCTAGTAAACATTTGGTCTTTTCTACAATCACGTCTTTATATTCTGTTCGGCTAATTCGATCCATTATTGCTCTTGCTGCAAACTTTTCCATGTAAATATTGTAAACTCTCCATTGCAAATGGGTCCAAATCTTGGCACAACTGCAGAGTAAAAGCGTATCCTGCTTCAAATTTTACGCTACCACTCAATTAGCAGACGTATTTTAATCCCTTTGTTTCACGCCAGAACATGCCGTGCATCATTTCCATCGATGCTATAGACAAAGTAGCGTTTTAATATAATAGATAATAATTTAACATAAATCCAAAGCTAATAAAATTCCAGAGCAAACAAAAAAGATTGTTTTATAAAGTGAGAAGCAAAATACGCATTTTATTTGCAAATGTTTAAAAATAAAAAAAGTCTCAAGAATTCGCTATGAACATTGAAATTTAACCGTTACAGAAACTGCATCACGCGTCAATTCACGAATTCACACTTCATTTGCTCTACCTTTTGCGCCATAAATATCAATTGAATCATATTCAATCTGGTTGAGTCAAACAATTACTATAAAAAATTGCGAATGAATTCTTTTATTGCATTTTATACGAATAAAATCCACAGTCTTCGAGATATTTGAAACACTTCAACACAATTTTCATTATTAGAATATTTAACAAGTAAATGAATAGACATAATATTTTGATGCTTTTGTCCTCCATGAAAATTATTTTGAGAAAAGAAATATTGGTTATTTATATTATAATAACCAACAGTAAAAAAAAAGTTAAAAATTAGCATATTGCATTTTATCAGCCTATTTATTTTATGTGAACCTTCTAATGGTGATCAGGTCATTATCAAATTACGACTCCTCTTGAAATTTCGTGGTTTTACCATTTCGACTTTTACTTGTATACAAATTTATGACTTTGTATATAAGTTTATGAATCCTCGGAATTACATTAAAATATGTAATCCTCTTGAATATAAAGTGATGAGGTTTAGGTATACTTTCTGGGAACTTTATTTGTTACTTTGAATCATTATACTTGTAACAGAAAAAAACTTTTACTCTGTGCAGTGGCTCACAGTTTTTAATTTGAAGATATACATGCAGTAACTTTTTAATCCCCATTTCAAGGATTATTTTTACTATTTGCGTAATAGCAGCCAAAGGAAATTTATTTCGGTTAAAGTAGCAAAATAAATACAGGAATAGTAATTTGTTTCGTGGCTATACGCATATCATATCTAAACCATAATAATTACACTTCCTGAGCATTACAAGCACAAATGTTTTTTGTGTTCGAAAACCATGAGTTATTTCACTATTTATTCTATGAGAGAATAAAATATTGCTCGAAAATATATTAAAAATGTGCCTCAAAATAAAATAATATACGATGAAAACTTTATAACGTGCAAATAAATGATGGTACAAATCATTTTTTACATTTTGTTTTACAATACCTTTATCAGACAGCATTTCATCAGCAAGATTTTCTCGAGCTCCAAAGTCACGCAATAGTTTCTTGTGTGAAAAATCATTTTGATTTTGTTTATAATATTCAGCTTTGTATCCAAACTGTATAATATAAAATAATATTATTAGATATAATTTTACTATTATTGTGCCGTGTTTATTGTTTTGTTAATATACTTGTATTTAAACTTAATGTTTAAGTAATTGTTTATATCAATTACATTATCTGTTGACAACGGATTTGCTCCAAGATGTAGCAGTAAATTGTAATAATGTCCATTATCAGCTAATGTAGCTGCGTAATGTAAAGGAGTCCTTCCATCTGTATCTGTAGCATGAGTTGTTTCGGGAAATCTTCCAGCCAGATATCTTAAAGAAAACAGAAGTAAATAAAAGACTTCATAAAATCATATACAAAACAGTTGTATGTCGTGTCCATAGTTAACACAAACGTAAATATAAAAAAAAGTAAAACTATTAAAATTATAATAAAAGATGCGGTCTTATAAAATTGTCTTTAGAAATATATAATGATGTACAGAAACTCACCTTATTACAGCAGTGTTACCAAATATTACAGCAATATGAAGTGGAGTGGCACCATGAGGAGATACAGAATCTCTAGCCACAGCAAATTTACGACGATCAAGAGCACTCTGTAAATCTCTTAAATTTCCTTCTCGCGCAGCCAAATGAACAGCATGAATTTTTCCCTGTTAAATAGATATATAAATAAAATTAAACAGTAATCAAATTTCGCACTTGTTTTTTTAATATAATATACTTCAATGTATAAATTTCTGTTAAGTTTAAAAATTATCTTATTATTTAAATTTCCTATTTTGTAATTTATATCAATGGTGAACTAATAATAACATTTATTACCATGTATGCGGGAACATTATCAATAAATGCTTGTAGTTCTGAATTGTTTGATTGTCTACCAAGTAATCTTCTTCCTTCACCATTTAGAACTAATGCTGCTAATTGTTCCATATTTCCATTTTTCACTAACTGATCAATTTCTTTATCTTCTCCTATATCTCCATCATTCAGGTCTGCATCGGAAAATTCTTGATGTTGCCCCACAATTGCCTGCAAATAGAAAAGTAAATTTATTTGTAAGAAATAAATTTGAAACTATAATGACAAATTTAATTTATATATTACATAATAAATTAACTATATAATCGTATTATATTACTATGCAACAAGTGGTAAAAAGTATAATTTAAATATTATGTTTGGTGTTACAAACTAGTTATATTTATGTAAGAAGATACTGCCATTTATAATTCCTTTAATGGTTCATAAAAATCTTTACTTAAATACATACAGTTGTAATTAATCTATATAAAATTTTTTAATATTTCATATAAAAGAAAGTTTACCTGTTCTTCATTTGCAGTGTCAGCTACACCAGAATCACCCGTACTTAAATCGGTTTTCTCATCATTGTTAATATCATTTTCAATTTTTTCTTCTATTTTCAGAACTTCACTTTCAATTCCATTGTGTGATATCTGTTTATTTTCATTCGATAAATTATCTTTTTGTTCGTAGTTGACCGTTTCCTCTAATAATGATTTTTGTGACAACTTTTCATTAACCGGAGATATATTGTTTAAGTCTTCTGTTTCAACTTTCGAACCTAAATTTAAATTTTCTCCAAACTCATCGTCAACAATTTTTTGTTGATTTTGTACCAAAACTTCTTCATTTTTAGCCTATGACAAGCAAAAGAAAAATTATATTAGTGAAGTATAATATTTCTATCTAATACAAAGTTTGGAGCTTGCCCCTGCAAACATATGCATAGTGTACATAAAAAACATAGAGAGAATGGGTAAGATGATAGTATCCCTACGGACAAGTAAAGTTACTATTGATCTATTTCGAATTTCTTAAACATTTTTAAATTTTGAATGTCAATATCTCACAGATACATACCTAGATGCTCAAAAGAGGTGAATCCTTAAACAAAATGTTATACGTATACATATAAACTAAAGTCACGCGATGCTTAATCACCCTCCCTATTTTTTTCAGGATTGACTGAAATTTCTTACTTATAATATCTAAACAACTTATACACTCTCTCATGTACAAACTTATGCATATGTACTCCATGTTTTCGCAACATATACATGTATACATGATGTATAATAAATCCAATATTTGTTGAACTTTATTAAAATTTTAAAATACATACCGGTGAAGAGACATTGGAAAGTTGACTTTGTCGTTCATCACTTGTATATGCATTATCAACATTATTTACATTTTTTTTAATATTATGAGCTACATTATAGTCTGCTTCTAAAATCCTCCAATCCCAGTTTTTTGGATATTTCGTACTGGAAACTCTAGGTGCATCTGGAATTATTCCTAAGGATGTCACTTCAATATCTGATTGTCGATTTTTATAAAATGCAGGTGCCCTCATTTTCTGTAATAACAAATATTACAAATTACAAATTTTAGTCAAATACTATTAAAGGAATGATAACCAATAACAAAATTTTAATATTCACATTAATCATATGAAAAATAAATGTTGCAAAGAATAACAAATTTAGAATTATAAACTAAAATTCGCATATATGTGGAAAAGATTCTTATAAATTTTCACATTTCAAAAACTTAACTAACTGATTAAGAAGATATTTTAAAAAAAAAATTTGGAAGGTGTTTATAAAATACATATAAAACCCGATTTTTGATACAAAATAAAAAAAATCCGAATTAAAAACATTAAATGAATCATAATGAATGTTAATTATAAATGAATTAATACATTATCTAATTTGCTTTCGTCTGCTCCGTACTCGACCAGTAAACTATACAAAACACCACCATCTTTTAATGATGCCGCATAATGTAAAGGTGTTCTTCCTTCGTTATCTTGTAAGTATAAAGCGCCTGGATAAGTGCTTAAAATATCTCGCGTCATTTCAGCAAAACCTAAACCTGCAGCCTAAAATAAAGAAATATATGTATTTATAATTTTTATGTGAAAATAAAAATTACATAATTTTTAAAGTAATTATTGGATAGAGCACCCCCCCCCCCCCCCCCCCCGCCTCTAACCTATACTTTTTTATTAAATCTTTCTGAATACATGTATAGTTTAGGGGTGCTCCATCCAATAATTATCATTTTTACTACTTATATTTACCTTATGCAATGCGGATAAGCCATTGCTATCCTTACTCCGTAAAACAATTGGGGAAACTGGTTCGGCCATCAATTTTCTAAATGTTTCAATATCGTTATTAACAACTGCTTTATGCACATCTTTTATCGTTCCCTGAAAAATGAAATATTTTACATTAATATTTGAAATAATTATGCAAAGAGTATAATACACAAATTTATTTACAAACCATGATAAATGGTACAGCTTCAAGAAATTTTTTTACACGAGGATTATTACTTGTTTCTCGTCGTAATTTTGCTCCATGACCTTCCCAAAGAACCTGTTGTAATTTTCCAATATCACGATTATGAATCCATATTCTTATATTAGATGGCTTAAAATCCATACCTAAAAACAATAAATAATGCCATAAACATATACTTGTTAATCACAATATAATATATGTTAATCACTTATAGTATAATATATTGTTAACATTATTCAAGTGAAATTTTATGTATAAGTATAAAAAAGGTTACTATAAAATAACGCCAAATTTATTAAAAAAACATTTAATTTTTTTTAATTCTCACTCTCTTTTCTGCTACTTATTGACTTTTTGTTTATGCTCTTCATTATCTCCGGAAATTCAAGTTCTGAGGAATGTTCCAGATAATATGACGCAGGATTGCCTTTTTTATCACAGACAGTTATATCACAATTTCCTTCAACTAATATATCCCAAATTGCTTCTGGTTCCTTACATGCTGAACAAAAATGCAAAGCAGTGCGTCCCTCCTATACAAATAGTTTTCAACAATTATAATTTTTATTCAACAATAAAATCTAACAAATATATTTAATTCAAATATACAATTTATTACTTTAAAACGAAATCAAATATATAATTTCCAATTATTAAGAACAGCTGATTTTGTCAGTGATACAATGTTTCAAAATGTAGTGTAACGTATATACTGACTTAGTAAGTGTATTATCGATGGTGTAACGATAGCATGACCTTTTACTATTCTTAACTTAGTAAATTTTTAAACATTTACACACAAAATGATAATTAGAACAGTTAGTTTACACTAAATTCTGATCACGCAATGATATAGAAGAGAACACGAATAATTATTTTCTAAAATATTAAACAATTTCTTTGCGTACTAAAAAGTTACTTAAATACGCAATACAATTGTGTACTGATAATCAATTATGTAAGATATAAAAGTATAACAAATAATAGATAGTCTATTTCTTTAAGTAAAGATATTTACCCTATCTTTCTGCTGAATTGTAGATGGGTAATTATCAACGAGCCACTGAATAATTTCAGGTTGATCATGACATACTGCTTTATGAATTAGAGGAGTTCCAGATGAATCTTTTGCAAGTGCTAATTTCTTCTTGGGTTCTTCATTAATTAATCGTTGTACTTCTGGTAAAGAACCACGTATAACAGCATCGTGGATTTGAGTTATTTTTGTCTAAAAATTTAATTGTTATATGAAATTCAATAAATATAAAAATATTATGCATTATTTACTTCTTTTTTGTTTTTAAGTGGCCAGAGAAAAGATGCATTATGCATCGTATACCCAACTGAAGCAATTGTATTTTCATTATTACAAATTTAATTTTCGGATGTTGGCATTTCCTTGAAATATACACATTACTAAAAAAAACTTCTTGCACACATTGGTATCGATAAAAAATCTATCGGAAAATTTAACATAGCAGGAAAGAAAGAGTTGTCAAGAAAAATGGTTATCGACAAAAACGATGTCGGGAAAATCAATTCAGGAAAACGGCCGGATACCTGCAGAGTTCCACATACGTTACACAATATACTATTTTCCGAAACTGGGGCATACACAAATCAAACAGATTTTCAATTCACTTCACTGCCGTTAAAAATGTAATTTTCTAGATACCATGGACCAGAAAACATTATAACCTTTAAAAAAATATCCGTTTAAGAAAGGAAAATAAATGGACAAATTGCGTGATTTAAATTTTCCATGACGCAGGGCTAAAGTGAAATGAAATCATAATTTACTTACACTGAGAAAAAAGGTGTAGCGAAATATTTTTTTACAAAGTGTTATTAACCATACTTTATGAAAAGCTGTTTCTACTTCATGAATACATGTAAAGTATCATTCTGTACAAGAAAAGTAATGAGAAAATGTTAAAAAAATTATACTCTAATGGTGTAACTTCCAAATATATAATTCTGTGTTTAACGTGGGAACCCACCCGGGTAATAATCAAAGCTTGAATTGCTTGACAAACAGAAATTACCATACATTTAGAAAACAGTTACAATAGAAAATACTATACGTTATAGCAACACTGGCATGGAATTATTTTATTTCATGGATTATTATTAGTAGGCAGGCAACAGGAATATTAGTAAATTAGTTTTTACTACACTAGACACTAATAAATTTGATAAAATTTCCAATCTTTTTACTATTAATTTGTTAAAATTCCACATAAATATGTTTACGTCAGTGTTGTTATAAAGTATGATACTAAATACACATACAATTTTCTCCACGCACTAACTTACTTAATAAATTACTTACCAAATAATTTGGTAATCCTTTCAAAAAAACTCGTGTTCGAAGGTCTGGAGAATTTTCACCCAAAAGACGAGATCCTTTACCCTCTAATACAATATTTTCCAACTTCTCAAGTTCGCCTCTTAGTAACCAACATTTTATTGTATTCGGATTCATCTTAAAATAAACATTATTTCGTTAATTATTTTCATATAAAATAAATATTTATATAGGATAATTCATGTAAACATATATTTCCACTCAAAATTGCTCGATTGCATTTTAATAGTTTCAACAATTGAACCAAAAGTTTTTAAAGTATGTCTCTGAAAGGTAACAATATAAAACTATCCATACATATTAAACTGAAACGCGTACACGCAAATCAATAACAAATTTAAATAATTTCATATTAGCAAAAGGTGTGAAGCATAACTACTGTTCAATATTTAAAAATAATTATCTTCATGTAATTATTTAGTGTTTATTAACTAACATTATTTACAATGTCTTATAAAAGCGTCAGTCATCAAGTGCAAGCCAAATGACACTGACCAATTTACAAATATAATTACAATGCTATCTATGAACTTGTCCGAGCATACATTTATATATATATACATATATATATATTCATGAAGAAATTATTGAATCAATTTTCATTAAGTACGCATATTCTTTTAAGCAAATGATATAAATTTAATAAAAGTCTGAAATTTTAACATAATAATATATTCGTCATAAAATATAAATGTATCTAAAGATTATATTTTTTATTTTTATATTGATATCAATTGACAATACAGTACCTATAAGCCAAGTATTCCAAAAGTTGCGTATTTTAAAATTGTTACATATATATTAAATATATATATATATAATAAATACACATATATATTAAAGCTTAAGCTTTAAAACAATATTAAAGTTACTGAAAGAATATAGCTTTTACATGTAGAGTATTTTAAATTTAAATGAACATTTGTATTAGTTATATAAAATATATTTTATTAATCTTAACATACAATATGAATTCAAACAAGTTTCTTCAAAAATGATGAAACGAAAAAGGATTAAACAAATTCTTCAACAAATTTAAAAATCATCAATTAAATAAAAAATTTTCTCATTCACTGTGCATTTACATAATAATAATAAAAAAATTGATCTTTATTTAAAAATATTTGAAATTAATATTACTTTGTGCATATTCATTTTATACATACATTAATAAGTACTATGGTAAAACTTACCATACAAATTTAAGTTGCACTAAGTAAAATAATTAATAAAAAAATACGTACTTAAAATAAAATGTTATACACATAAAATTAAGTAAAACTTCGCTCTTTGAAGTGAACAGTTACCTTCATTTTGGTAACATTCAATACACTGCCCTAGTGTATGCACATGCTAGCAAAACGCTTTGTCACTTTACTTATTCAGTAACTTAGCTAACGGTTACAATCGATATTACTCAATATGGTACAATGACACTATTTGCAATTATCAGATTTCAAATTTATTGCAACTTAAATGTAGATATTATAGTTGTTATCTTTTTTAATATCCATACATTAAACCAATGATTACTGTCAAAAAACATTAAAAATTGTAAACCTTTTTCTTATACATATAAACGTATATTCTAGACATCAAGGAAAATATTAGTTATAAATCATTTTTACCATGAAAATGAAATCATAATGAATCTTTATGGAAATTACAATAAAAACAATTTTTAATCGCTGAATAATTAATTTGTAAATTTAATCATTCTTATTAGTACCTAGTAGAGTTCCGATAGAATTTTATAAATAAATATATTATTTGTTGTTAACGGATTTAAACTTGTGAGATCAGTATTATTTTAGCACAAAAATTTTCTATTTCTTAAATAACTGATTAATATACTAATAAAAATGATTAAATATAATAAATAATTAAAAAACTAATGTAATTGCTGTATCTACACAGTATAATAAAGTTACCATATATCTGTAAGCAGTTTCGACAATGAACTCAAATATTACTATTATGTATGAACAAGTGCTAAAATATTTTACATCACTAAAACTCATGCCAATAAATAGCTACATTAATGCCATTATTAATATAGCTGATTATCCCCATGCGTGACTTTGTCACTCAAATTGATAAAAGCAACCATATTATCACTTGTGTTGATTTGACTACTTATTTTCATGCACTCATATCAAAAAATATCATTAGCAACATATAAGTAAGCTCTCTTGTTATAAAATATACATTAATATAGTTCAAAAAAAATTATTTAGGTATGTTTAGTATTATAATAAGTTTTAGGTATACAATATGAAGTTATCTCATATTAGCGATGCTTTATGCACTGTTCCGTATAGAAAAAATTGAGAAAGAATTAAGAAAAAGTTTACAGCAAAGTGTTCCGCAGATTTGGCCGTAGTCATTGTATATATTTTATATTCTTGATTTTCATTAAGGGAATTTAGTTAACTTAAAAAAGATCTTAGTAACTGAGATTTGCTCTGAAAGTACATGCACCACGAGAAAAATGACACACAATTTTTAACTGAATTAAAATATAAACGTATTTGTACGTACCTCTGTACAGCTTGAATTGGTAGGTTTTACTTCGATGTTTTTAATAAAAAATGCCTTTTTGTTTTAGGTGACTATCTGACTTGTTCATTATAGATATCGCATTATTTCTGGTTGGTTTGAAATCCATTGAAGCTTAGATGACAATTCGTACTAGTTCATATGGCATGCTAATTTGAAAATTGCTGAGTCAGCAGTGTTTATAGACCACTGATTAATTTTTGTGGACTATTAAATGACTACTTTGTCTCATAGACCGACAACTGTTTTTAATATAATTTAATTAGTTATGATTTTTTTTTGAATTGAAAACACATTACACTTTACTACTGATTAGATCTTATTTGTTTACTTCTTGAAGGTCGAGTTTTAACAATGAGTTGAATAGATTTATAAGTAGCCTTCAATTGTTTTTATGATGTGATGAGATGAGAGAAAGGAAATAAATTTTGAAGAAAAGACAGGTACAGGAAGATTACTGAAAAAAAGGAATTTGATATTTAAATGTTTTGGATCCTGTCACCGGTTTCAGCCTTGTTCAAAATGTACAGCGTGGAGGTAACTAATCAGACTCCGCATGTCTTATGATTAGATAAATTGCTTGATTGATGCTTGTTACTAATTTCTATTGAATTAAACGAATATCAGAAAAAAATTTTGTTTATATAAAATAATTCTTTGATAAATATAAATATATGAAAATATTTTTAAATAAAAATTTATTTTAATATTTACTTTAAATATATTTATAATACATTGTATATTTGAATTAATTATCACAATCATATAATTATTTAACTAACAAATTATATAAGTGTGACATATTCATCAATGTGATTCCAAAAAATTATTAGTAAAAAAATTCAATTTATTCTATAATATCATGTACTCATCATTTACACTTTCGATAAGTTCACTCTTATTCAGTAGAAAATTGATTATACTGGAACGCATCGAAATTCATATATAGTGTATAATTGCAATTAGCTTATAATTCTACGAATGAGAATTTTATTTAATTATGCTAAGATATTTAAAAAATGAAGAAAATCAATTACAATACAATACATTGGATAATGCAGGCATCCTTATTTGTTAAATTTGATATAGAAAATTCGTTTAACAAATAATTATATTTTAAATAAATGAATAAAATTTATCCATGATCTCGTATCACATTGTATCTTTTTGAAGAACAGTGGATGAATTTTGTCATGTGTCGAGCTTAACGCACAATTCTGTTCTTATTTAAGTGTTCCTTATTTTTCCAGGTACATAATTTTTGTCTATCAGAAGCTCTTGCAAAAACATATGGAGACATCGTTCATTCTGAGCTAATGGGTGACCAGCAATTCTGAAAAATATAAATACTATAATTGTACACAATGAAACAAACAATTTCTTATTTCAATTGTTTTAATAATATCATTGTGGAATTAAAACAGTGAAAATAATAATAAATATTACATGTTTGTTTATTTTTTTAATTATATATATAATTGGCAAAAAATATATAGATGATTTGGAAACAAGTATTCATCTTTTAACCTTTAACATTTCTGTATTATGTAACAAGTATCTTGTTGTTATATAATTACTTATAAAAGATGAAATAATAAAATAATGTATAAAGAAGGGCAAATAAAAATTCTCAGTTTCCACTCTGGTTTATGATTACCAAAAACTTGTGAGCATTCTCACTGAAACATAATCAGTGCAAGTAATTAAGGTAGAACTACATATGTGTATAAAATACATAATGATTTTATAATAAAAATTTATTTAAGAATAATGGAAAAATATAAATTAACTATCTGCAAAATATAAATTAAAAAATAAATATTACTTTTGGCTGAATAGTAAATAATAACTTGTGGCAGTACAGCCCAGAGAATAAATTGGATGAAGCTTGTTACTACTAAATATACACAAATTACATATAACTATAAAAAATAAATTATACTTGTTTTCTAACTTTATTGTGGTTTATATAAAATTGTATTTTCTTTTATATGAAGAAAAGTTTTAAGATATTTTTCTGTAATTAACACCAACTTAAAATTTATTGATTTACCATATAATATTTATTTAATTACCACTGGAAAAACCAACAAATTTCAAACCAGATTAACATTTAATGATATATTTCATCTTGCTTTCAGTTTAAATTAATATGTCTCCTTGACTTTTATTGTGTGAATTTTTACTTTGAAAATAAATAAATTAAATCAAATAATACATACTTGTTTACGAAAATCTCTAATCCTTTTCTACGATCTTCTATAAAATCTTCTTCGAATATACCATCATCACCTCGAAAAGGCATTTGTCTTTTCCATGCTTTTCCTGGTAAAGGAGGCACAACAATCTGTAATGTATTGCAATTTTAATACAAATAAAATTTTATTCATAAGTGAAGTTAAGATAAAAGTTATATATTATACATTTATATTTGTGTTACATTTCCTATTTTTGTTAAACTTTATCCTTTAATTTAATTACAAGAGTACTTTTCTAGATTCACTAAAGAATATTACATAATATATTATTTGCTATATTCTCCTGCCATTTTCTGTATTTATTTCTCTTATTAAATTGGTATATAATATTACTATTTTAAACACTAATTCCTTAGAGCAATTTACAATGACAAGTTTAACATCTACATCTTTTTAAAAAATAAAATTTATATAATTATAAAAATTATAGTGATATACTGATGGCATAATATTTCTAGTAAATGTTGTATATTAGAAAAAGTATACTAACAATGGTTCTTAATGATGAGATTAATGGAACATTAATATACATAGTCAAAAAATAACACAGTCACCCAATAACATCCATTTTTAACTTTATATTAAGTATTATTCTATTTGCTTTATTTATAAAATGAAAAAAACATAATATGTAAGAAATATAAAGTGATTAATTACCTTACTATCTCTTTCTAATTCATTTCTTAGCCATTCAAAATCACTGTATCTTCTACGGACACTGGAATCTTTGACTTTGAAAACTGGTAGATTTGTCTAAAATTAATAAGAGATATTATTAATTTAATGCAAAATGTCACACATAAAGAATCATTCGAAAGAATCATTTAGTATACTTTCGAATAAAAATAAATTAATATGAGGTGTTATTTTTTAATTAAATTTTTTAAAAATATCATGACTAATAATGTTTTTAATTACATTTGGAGATATAACAATAAATATATCAGTACATAATTTATACAATGTACAATATTGTAACTGACCTTTAAAAGGAAGTTAATGTAATCTAATTTAAATAAATCAATTATATACTTAGTAAAGACATTACTAATTCATTAATAACAAAATTAAAAACAAATTTTTGAAACGAATTAACATAATCTGTTAAAATCTAATATTATTTAATATTATTTCTAACGCACACTATGCATATGAACTTATATATCTTATTTATTGCAATGTTTCACTTTTGACATATATAATTAAATTAAATAAATGAACTCTAAAAGGGAGAATGCAAGTTAATAGTAGGCGTAACCTGATAAAAAATACATTATCTGATCAAAACATGAATATATTAAAAAATGTACTAAAGTAAGGGCACTTGCGTTTAAATGATTCATGAAATGATCGGTAATAAAGTAACTCCAAATAAATATTGAAATTATAGTGAAAGTATCAAAATTGTATGTTAAATATAAGTAATTTGCAACGTGACTGACCCTCATGCGAACTTCATAGTCGGTGTATCTTTTTTTGCCAGCTCCATGAGTGAGTGGGTTGATTACATCGATTTCGAGGAAATTGGCTGGAGCCGCGTACGCATCATCCAATGTTTGCTTTTTAACGTTTAAGCGACGCGTAGCATCGACAGTTGTATCAGCCATTATTCTGTTTTACGGTGACCTCGGTCAATCCACCCACTTGCTACTGATTTCTGCTAATTAGTCACTCTTATATTACCATGAATCAAAATATACAATCTTTGCATCCACGGGTAAAAAAAATACCACAGTGTCGCCAAGTGTCAAGTACTAAAAATAACTTTTAACGCTCTTTCTGCAGTGATTGCAGTAACTACGATTATACATACGATTATACGACGCTGCACGTCGTCACCAGGCACACACTATTATCAATTTATACTTGCCTCAAATAAATCTTTGACATTTGTCAAAGCGCCATCTAGATGAACGGAAATAAAAGTGAAAGCAAATTCTTTAAGCTATGCTCTAAACTTGACTCGCAATACCCCAGTAGTATGACGAGCATAAAACTTTTAATATGTTAAAAGAAGATAAACTATAATTGCTAGAACATGATTTTAGAACTTTAATAGAATTTTCCGCTGCCTGTTCGAGTAAGTTCGAGTAGTTCGGAGTACTCTTTTACTCCGCCGAATCTAAGGTAGTGCTGCCAATGTTGAACTCTGAAAAGTCCCAATTTTAGCAGCTTTTCAGAGTTTTTCAGAGATTTAGCATTTTCCACTGCCTGTTCGAGTAAGTTCGAGTAGTTCGGACTTCGGAGTACCACAATCTCTGAAAAACTCTGAAAAACTGCTAAAATTAGGACTTTTCAGAGTTCAACATTGGCAGCACTACCTTAGATTCGGCGGAGTAAAAGAGTACTCCGAACTACTCGAACTTACTCGACAGGCAGCGGAAAATGCTATATGTTAGCGCATTCAATGGATGCTTACGATTTCAGAATTATGTGTACTAAAACTCATGTAATTTATTAATAATGAAAAAAGATTTTATTTTATTAACATTTTATCTGTTTTCAAGCAATATTGTTGATAAAGTAATACGTTCTCTTGTAATTCTGAAATCGATTTCGGAATCATCCTCTCCTGTTAGCATTTTAATTTAAGAAATTGTTCAATCTGGTATATGCCAATTTTATTAGTCCTGTCATTTTCTTTCTTAATTTCAACATTTAGAAAGAAATAGACAATCTATTTTTACATGGATCAAATACGCCAACAATATATTCGAAAATGGCGTATTCATTCTTTAACCACTCACTTAGTTAAAAAAGGATGCATTTATACGAACAGAATTGTCTGTCCTTTATTAACTGAGTGAGTAGCATTTTCCGGGACAGTAACGACTACGTTCCAGAACCACGGAACACAGTGGAACAGTAGCGGTATTTTGCTCTCGCTTATGATTCATTTCATTTCCGTCTTGTTAAGTTTTCGCTTAGTTTTCGTTTCAGTTTCTCTTCGGTCTCGCTTCGCTTCGAAAATTCATAGGAAACTGTAACGAAACGAAAATGAAGCGAAAACGAAGCGAAGCCGAAACGAAAACGAAGCGAAAACTTAAAGAGACGGAAATGAAATGAAACATAAGCGAGAGCAAAATGCCACTACAGCTGGCTTGAAAATTCTATTTGAGAACTCTCTAAGATATTTATGAGTTCATTTAGATTGTATTCAGAATAAAACAAACCACAATCCCTCGCATTCGTCGATTTTTCTCCCTCACATTCATCGGAAATATTCCGTTTGTTTCTTTATTGAAATGCTATATCTGGATTGCTGCTAACCAATAATAACTGAATGTAAATGGCGGGAAACTTAAACTTGCTTAATTGTTACAGTTTGAGGCTGGTTACAACGAAACAACCGAATAGAAATAACCAATGAAAATATACGTGCGTTAAATATTTTCTCGAGCAGGATGAAAGTGAGAGCTTGTAGTGTAGTCAGATTCTTGGAATATAACAATTGGAAACGTTGAAGAAAACAGGAAGCATTATTTTCATAATAATTTGACGTTTTCGTTATTCAACCACTCACTCAATTAATAAAGGACGCATTTATATGAACAGAATTATCTATCCTTTGTTAACTGAGTGAGTGAATAATAAAAATGCCAATTATAAATTGAGATTTACACATTTTTTGTTACCTGTGCCTAAGCAATAAAAATTATTCAAAATATCTTCTTATAGTTGTATACTTATACATCCTCTCTTTCAGCACGTTTTCCAATTATTGGGCAGGATAATAATTATTCATACCAGTATCATTATACGTTAGTGTTCAAAAACTTTTGTGTTTAATACACATGTCATTTACTTTTGTTTACTATGGGTGCTTACAGCGTCATTCTGCTTGCAGAATGCGTTATTAAACGAACAATTGATACATTAGGTAACTTAATTAAATGGATATTATTAATTGTGTAATTAATTATAATATAATTAATTAAACAAGTTATTTATTTTCAATTAATAAATTGAATTAAATTAATTAATGTAACAATTATATGTTTGAGAATGTACTCTTCATGCAGAATGATATGCCATTAACACCCTATGTCAATAAAAGAGAGAAATTAGGTATAGGAGTAAGTTCTGAAGGATTTACAAGAGAAGGGAATTTACACTAATTGACTTTAGTGTAGAGCATAGTGTAGTAGCATACAGTTATATTCTATTTAGTAGTATATAGTATTCTATTATGTTCTTATGGCTTATTTCTTTCATTCCTATCCTTTTTATTTAAATGCTTGTAATGACTTCAAGAATATGCGTTAACATTTATTATAAGTTTAAGTTAAAACTAGTAAACAAGTAAAATTGTACATTTACCATTTTATATACCATATATAAAATATACCAAGGTTGCTATTTTCTTATCTAGAAAATATTCGCGGATTCTGATAACAATATTTTTGTTATTTATTTAAGTATTCCAGTTAAGTGTGACAACAACCCAAGATGAGGGGAAATCTTTCAGTTTTACAAATTAGTCTTTTCAATATTATCAATATTTTAAAGAACAAATTTAGAAAATAAAAATTTAACATTTAATATGTTAGAATTTTTTGAATTAAGAATGTTTTTAGTAAACTCAGATTTGATTTATTTAATAAATAAATGTATTTTTTTAATTATTTTACTATTTTTAAAATGTTATATGAAATACTAAATAAAGTATTATAATATATTAGCGTTTTAATTCAATAAAAAGGATTTCTTTACTATGGTTTAAATAATACATCAACTGTTTCATAAACAAAGTATATTTAAATTTCAAATTTAAATACCACAAAAAAAAATTATAGTTTCAAAGCAAACTTTCTTTGTGGAAATTTGGAATTTTTGCGCATTTCCTTTAATGTCTTCTTATTTTTTTGATAAGTAGTTAATTGTCGTCTGATAGCACGGGTCTTTTTTGGACGCAAATCTAAAGGCTTGAATTTCTTGTTTTTATAGAAAAGCCTCAGATTCTCCTTCTGCTTTTGGTGCATGACAACAAAAACGCGTCCTATAGCTTTCCTCACAACACGGCTATAAATAAAAATATATCTCAATTAATAACAATATTCAGTAACAATAAAAAAGCATTATTTTCCTTGATTATTCATTATCAAATATTTTACGACTGAGAGTTACTACTTTTATACAATAAAATGAAATTTAAAGCTATAAATATAATTTAATTAAATTGAGCTAAATGCGGTTCAGACAGATAATTAATATAATAATACTGATCATGATTCGTTATTATAAATGTGATTTAAAACAATTAATAATGGTAAATTTTGTCAATCATGAAATGTATACTTAGGAAAACAATTTGATTTGCAATAATATATGTCATTCTGAATATTCTCGATGAAAAGTTGACTCTATACTTTCCGTGACACTATATACTTTTCCTCCTTTTAAAAATTTATATATTGATCATATGAATTTATATTTTTTCATATACTTAATATCCAAATGCGCATAAACTATGCATTACATTATATATTTCAAGAAGTAAGCAAAATCTATTGCACTTATTCAAATTTTAATTTATTATTGAAATCATTTCTAGAAATAAGTTACATCTTAAATATTTAATTAAACTTTGATATATTAAAAAAGCTTGGATAATTATTTATATTTTATAAAATATACTTATTTTCAAACCCTGTGTTTATAGAATCTTATAGTCTCAAATTTAAACTTGTAAAGAATGAGAAATGTTTTAAACAGATATGTAATTTAACAACCGCACGTGGCAAATACTTTTTATTAAAATAAACAAAATATATTAATAAAGTACTACAAGAAAAAATAATTTATGTGAATTTCTTCTTATATTCAACAAACAAAATATTCTGCATATAACTGTATATTAATATTTTATATAATAAATTATATCCTTAAATCCAAATAATTATATTTAATAAATTATTCAGAATTAATATAAACCAATACATTATACACTGTATGAGTATGTACTGTGTTACAAAATTCAAAGATTTTTCCTAATTTATGATTAAACTTACATTTTTGATAGTTTTGACGCTGATCCTCCAGTTACTTTGGAAACCCTTAAATTTGTGAGCTCGGTCTTAAGTTCATCCAACTGTTTAATCATTTCTTTCTTCTCCTTTTTACGGAGATCTGAACACTTGATCTTACCCTATAAAATAATTATTAACATGAATTATTGAATCACAATAGTTTTGCTGTCGAATTTTAAACATTTTAATACTTAAAAAATTACATTGTGTATAGAATTGGCTATAAATAAAATTATAAATAATATTACAATTTAGTAATATTGATTATTTTTGTATAAAAATACGTTGTAGTTAGGTTATTACAGCACGTAACATATAATGGAAATATACGCCTCACAAATGTTTAAATTAATGAGAATAAAAAGAAAATGTAATACAACTGACCATTATGTATTAATCAAAAACGTAGAAAATAATCAAAATAAGACGATGTGTTTATTAAAAGCAGATATAAAATTTAACTTAAAAACATACCATATTGATTGTGTTAGGTTTCAACCAGAAAGAGGTATATCAACGATGAAAGCTGATGGAAGCTCAAACCGATCGGGATTCCCTATTAGGTACCGTTTGTATGACAATGTCATGTAATTTCACCTTAAGGTTATGTTTAAGGCCTGCTGTCACGGAGTTGGTGCCTTTTATTATCAAAATTTAATTATGTAATATTTTATGATATATAGACCAGAGTGCCATTCTGGGGACACGGGAGTGTGATTTGGTTCAAAAAAATATGTGCACTGATGAATATTCTCAAAGAATACTGATTTCTACAATTTTTTTTGTCGTCTGCTCGAAAGGAAGCAGTAGATATCACTATTCTTTGAGAATATTCATCGGTGCATATATTTTTGAGAAATAGCGTTTTTCCTTGGTCGGTTCTGTCAGGTTCTGTAGTTCCGGAACCTACTCCAGAACTAGCTGAATTATATGTACCGAATGTACACTATTGCATCATAAATATATATAATTTATGTAATAATAATAACAATTATATGCAGTAATAAAAATTACATTTTAATTTTCTTAATATTTCTAAATATTAAAATAAAACAAAGAGATATGAATTATAATT
>JABFPN010000200.1:0-60929 GCA_022817305.1 Leptoteleia sp. ZL-2020 | reverse complement strand
TGTTCATATATGGACTACGAAAAAAAATCCATATATGAACATATATGTTTTTTCTTAATCCATATATGAACATATATGTTTTTTTCGTAATCCATACATGAACATATATGTTTTTCTTAATCCATATATGTTTTTTTCGTAATCCATATATGAACATATATGTTTGGTTTTTACTAGGGATTTTATCACATGATTTCATTTTTTACAATAATAAAACTGTAAAATCAGCAAAAATTGCAAATTTACAATCTTCTACAGTTTTTTTTTAATCTTATACGCGGTTTTACTCTACATTGGGGGTTGGCAATACAGAGGTAAACAAACACAAGCTTAAAAAGAAAGAAAGAGAGGAAAAAAAAGGAGATAGATATTTGAAAGGTTTCCCAAAGTCGCGAGTCATCGCCGCGAACTTTCGCCGATTTCACGCGAATCTCCGCGTAGCGGACCAAAAATGATCAGCTGATTCGCCCCCCCCCTCCCCGGGGAATCGTGTTCGCCCCACAACACAGTCGCAAAAAAAAGGAATAGGATAGAAAGAGAGAGAGAAAAAAAGCGACGTGTCCAGTTACACTGTCAATGCAACCGAGTAAAAGTGTTGCGAGTGAGTGGTCCCAAAGAAGATCATCGGTATGTAGGTTTCCGGGGACAAAAATAGCACCTTGATATTTCGATGAGTGCGATCTCAATAGTGCCGATTATTCGAACTGGGGAGCCTTGAGCAAAAGTCGCTCCTTTTTCTGCGCCCACCAAAAACCAACGGCGCCGTACGAAAACTCGACGATTTTACCGTCGTTATTAATACAATATTAACCGCGTCCCTCGGCAGGGTCGTTCTGTCCTTTAAATTCTTTACGATTTAAAAAAGGAAGGGAGAGAAATCAGAATGAGAATGCAAGAGTGAGAGAGACGGGGAGAAAAAGGGGTGGTACTTGATAATAACAAATTTAATAGTAAGATTAGTAATAGTAAGATTAGTTGGGGGAATTTTTTTAGGGTTAAAACGACGGGGAGGGGGTAGAAGGGGGTGTTAAAAAGTAAAAGCGAGAAAAGGAAAAAAATAAAGGAGAGATGCTGTGGGAAGAAAAAGAGCGAAAGCTCAATGGAAACGCGCTAAAAATAGCCGCCTTTTGGTTCTTGCCTTATCTATCCCAGCGGTCACTTTTTTTTTTCTTCGTTTGTCTTCGGGGTGCGTCGATCGGCCAGGAGTTGTCCCCGTAACCGCGCAATTGTTTAATTGCTCGTATTTTTTTTTTTTCTTTTCGTTTTCGGCCGCGAGCCCGCGGCTCCGTCCCTCTTCCTCCTCTCGCTCCTGCGGCCGTCCAGCGCCGCTCGCCGTCCCTCTCGCACTCGGCCGGGTCTCGCGTTCCTTCTCTCCCGTCCGCTTTAACTTATTTCGCGCAACGTACGTCGCTTTCGGGGTCGCGTGCGCGCGTTACCGGGCAGTCGCGTTTCCGCCTCATTTTGCAAAACATCTTCGAGGTGGAGACGACACGACGGGCACCTCCGCGCTCGGCACCATCTTTATTTACTAATTTTGGACGGCCGACCGACGGGCGGACGGTTGCCCGACGGGCCGCCGGGTGGCGCTGCCGGCCGCGCGCAATTACAAGCGCGGCGAATCATTTCAGCCGACGCGTACGAACCCTTAAAGTATTCGGGGAAGATTTTTCAGAAAAATATTATATTCATGTTTCATTATTCATTTTTAAATGTTCATTAACGTGATACCGTAAGCGTAGGTAGCGCTCTGCAGTACCGGCTTTGCTATTTACGTTAATAAAAATTACAACAATTATAATTTTGTAAAATAAAAACATTCAGCCCATTCTGCAACAATAGTAGTATATTATAAGTTATATCGATATGTTTTTTAATGAAAAATGACAACAAATTTATGGAACTACGATTCATTGTCACTCAATGTCGGTAAAAAACCGTAGTTCCAAGTTTTTATACTTTAATCATTGTCATAAAATATGTTTTTATTAACAGTAATATTCTCCTGTAACTGAAGAATGGTCTGATTGTCTTTATTAAAAAATATAATTATTTATATTATTTTAAATTGAAAAGACACTAACTCCGTGACTGCAGACTTACGGGATCATCTTAAGGCGATACAGTAAATTGTTCTTTTAATTATTTTTTTGAAAATGTTGATTTAATGCGCGAAATTAGATTTAGCATATTTTTTAGGCATGGGAAATTTTAATTCGCTTAAAAGTGATGACAAACTTTCAGGATTTTAACGTTAAATAATCTTTCAAATTGAAAAAATGTGCCGAATCTAAGATGGCGCTGAAAAACGAAACGTTTTCAGTATACAAAATATAAACAAACTTTGTTTTTACTTTGTATTTACATCCATTCTTCTGTCCTTTGGATGTAAATAAACAATATTATTGTTTTTGTTTCGTTAATTTGACCTTACAAATGTTTACGAACATTATTTTTTATGCGCTCAATGTTTAAAAACGTCTCGTTCTTCAGTTCCATGAATCTAAGTATATTAATTAATTCTCATATATTTTAATAAGAACAAAAAACGCCCTAATTTAGTAATTAACGCTTACGGCATCGCGTTACGGTGAAATGTCAGTCGTTTGTTACTAGATTAGTGTTTTTTTAATTTATTTCAGAGAATAATTTAATAATCAAAATTTCTCGATGATAAGCCATTTGTTCACAATGGGAGATATTGATTTAGTGTGAAATATTCATTTACTTACTTTAAAAATAAAATCTATTGGTACAAAATATTTCACTTTCACGGTAAACAAAATATCGCACTCAACTCGGTAAAAAAAGGCGAAGTCTTTTACCCAAATTATTTGTAAAATATTTTTTAATCTATGAAATCCTTATACCATAAGATAACAAATTCAACTTAAAAATAATTTTCTGATTAACAAGAAACGAATTTCTCATAGCTTAAATCATATACGTTAAACCAATTGAAAATAATAAGGATAAATTCTCAATAAGAACACTATAATATCTTTTACAATTTTATTTATACGCATGAAACTATACGAATTTATATAGTTTCGTCTTTATACATAAGACATCGCATATAAAATGTGCAGTATTATTAAGACAAAGCCAATCCATCCCTGAACTTTTTCCAGTAATCCAACGGTCCATGTTCGGGCAAATATTTGACGTTGGATCCGTCGTACGCAAGGCGTCCCTCAGACTTCAACTTTTCGTACTCCTCGCGATTATATTTCGTGAATCCGTGTTTCTTGGAGACATAAATTTTCTGACGTCCAGGGAACTTGAACTTGGCTCGTCGAAGAGCCTCGATTACGGCGGCCTTATGACGATCCGAGGATCTAATGCTCATAATTGGCTGTCCAATGTGAACACGAGCCACTGTTCCTTGGGGTTTGCCAAAGGCACCTCTCATTCCAGTTTGGAGCCTAAAATAATGTTAAAGGATCATATTGCTGGTTCTACATCTTGAAATGTTTTCCACATTGTTAAATATAATCAATCTTGTACAGAAGATGATACCTTGAATAGAGTTTGTAAATATATAAATGGCTCCGAACTATAGTATATTAT
Source organism: Leptoteleia sp. ZL-2020 (assembly GCA_022817305.1). Classification (NCBI taxonomy): domain Eukaryota; kingdom Metazoa; phylum Arthropoda; class Insecta; order Hymenoptera; family Scelionidae; genus Leptoteleia; species Leptoteleia sp. ZL-2020. The sequence continues at coordinate 57,362 of JABFPN010000200.1, read as the reverse complement.
GCACCGAGGAGGGAACGACAGCGATTATAGACTAGCGTGAAGTTGGCAGTGCGAGACGAAGGCGAGGAAACTTGCTAGTTTCCGCTCTAGGGTGGAAAGTGGCTAGTTTCCGTCCACATCTCCTTGGAAACTTGCTAGTTTCCGTCCGCGTCTCCTTAGAAACTGGCTAGTTTCCACCCTAGGTCGGAAAACAACTAGTTTCCGTCTACATCTCTTTGGAAACTTGCTAGTTTCCGTCCGCGTCTCCTTAGAAACTTGCTAATTTTCGCTCTAGGGTGGAAAACAACTAGTTTCCGTCCACTTCCCTTTGAAAACTTGCTAGTTTCCATCCGCGTCTCCTTAGAAACTTGCTACTTTCCACCCTAAGTCGGAAATCAACTAGCTTCCGTCCGCGTCTCCTTGGTAACCAGCAAGTTTCCGCCATCGTCTATAATCAACTGGTTTCCCTCTTCTAAACAGGACGGAAACAGGGCAGTTTCCGTACACTCGTTACAAAAAATGTTTTAAATATCACGGGACTGAAGAATGAAACGTTTTTAAATTCCAGCATATAAAGAAACAATGTTTCTAAACATTTGGAAGGTTGAATTAAAGAAATAAAAACGATTTTTGATCACATTTTCCGCTTTGAAAACGTTTCATTTTTCAGTGCCATCTAGATATCTCGTATTAAAAAATGGCTTCATTTTTATTACAGTATATTTAGTATATAATATGATATATTAGTATATAATATGGTGTATTAATATATAATATAATTATAATATAATTATATTAATATATACAAATATTTACCTATCAGCTCCAGCGCATGATAACATTTTATTGATACGAATAACGTGGAATGGATGTAATCTCATTCGAATATGGAACTGATCTTTGCCCGCATTTTTGACCATGTATTTGTTGGCGCAAATACGTCCAGCCTCCAAAGCTTCCGAACTTAATTGTTCGTATTCGTCGGAAATTAGATGTACGCATAAAGGAAAGTCTTCCACGGAAGCCTTCTTTTTTCCCAAATCGAAAATTCTGATTTTAGGGTCGGGTACACCCCGACAAAATCTTGATTTGGGGTACGGCTTGTTTTTGCAATACCGGTAACTGGAAATAATAAACGGTAATAAAGTTAAACAAATAAAGGGGAATAAAATTGTACATTTTATTATTTATTTCATATATAAACTTAGCTATCCAAGACCATTATAGGATCTAGTTACAGTTTTTTAGTAATTTGTTCTAAAATTTTAGTAAATTGAATTTATTTATTTCTTTTTGTATAAATTTGTAAATTTTACTGTTTTTTTGTAAATTTTATTATTTTTTTTCATACTTAAACACTGATGTCCAAGACCTTTATAGGATCTAATTACAATTTTTTAGTAATTTGTTCTAAAATTTTATTAAATTAAATTTATTTATTTCTTTTTGTATAAATTTGTAAATGTTATTGTTTTTTTATAAATTAATTTAGTTATGACTTTGTAAATTTTACTACTTTTATAAGTTTAATAATAAATAATTTTTGTTTCTAATTAAAGACCACATTTAATTTTAAATTAAAATAACTATAGTTGAACTATTTATACAGTAGGAATATTTATTTTACTCGATTAACCATGTATTTCATTTTATAAATAAAAAAACATTTTTGCTAACATAATTTATATATTTATAATAAATTCATAATAATAAAATGACTCTTTTAGCTATCAACGCAGGTGCCTTTCGTTCCGCATAGGAATTTTTCAAAAAAAAATGTTGATTAATACTAATTTGTACTACAAACAATTAATCAATTAAATTTATGGAACTTGTATATAGTATCCAGAATAAATTAAATATTTATTAAATTATAAAATCACATTTTTTATATATAATTTTCTTTTTTGAAATTATATAATTTATTACATTATATCATAATGTTTCTTTAATACATAAAGAAATGTATCATAACCTATAAACTGATTTTGCGAAAAAGAAGTGTGTGGGAGAGGAAATCATTTAAATGCAGTACTAATATGAATAGCCAGTAAGAAGTACTTTAAACATTTCATCAAATTTAATTTTATAATAATAAAGTTAAAGTACATTTCTTACCATCTTGCAGGACGACGTCCCATTTTGTCGTATTAATGAAAGTACACTTTGATACGCTTGAAATTATCGCCAACGATTCTTCCTGAATGGAAGCCGGAAGTTACATTATCCCATTGTTATAAAAATTTGCCAGGGATCAAAAATTAAGTGTGTCCAACTTTGTAATACGTTTTTAAATTAATAAAAAATATTTAAATATCACTTTTATTAAAGTTTTCATTTAAATATTGAGATTTATATTTCTCATTTTATAAAGAAATAAAAAATTAAAATAGCAAACTTGCGTTTCAAAGTATTTCACTATTTCTGACCTTTTAAATTTACGCGCCAAAATCAATTTCCGCTACACTTCCAATATACTTTCGTATATATTTTTAAAATTAATAGTATATTTATAATAATTTAGAATTACTGTCAAACTGCTCGAGAAGGCAATTTTTTATCACTTAATTTTAAGAAGTATTTACATTTTATTTTCTGTAAATTTCGGCTTAAGGTTCGTTCGGTCGTTAGTACATTCGATATCGCGCGTTTTCTGCTATTTTGTATCTATCGACATCAGTCGGCTAAATTTCACAGAAACATAACCAAAAACGTTAAACAACGTTTTTTGAAGTAAATTATCATACTTTTTAAAACCCTAATGTCTTTTTTTTTAAGTGAACCAGGAAAAAATATATATAATATATATTATATTAAAATTCAGGTGTTAAAACAAATAAGGTTATTTTCATCTTAAAGTGACATTCTTTGGACTAAATAATTAATATAATTATTGGATCAGGGTGTTATATAGCTATGACCAGTTTTTTATAATAAAAACATCTCCAAGGATAAAGATCTAATAGTAATAATATTCAATTAAAGACTTTTTACATTAAACATGTAAGTATTTTAAATTAATTGACATTTGAATATTGACATTTGCAAATTTTCAATAAAATTAAAGAAATGTGAATTTTGAACATTAAAAATAAATTTTTATCATTTCATGAATATTACTTTATTTTATGTCATTTATTATAAAATGTAAATTCAATTTTGAGTAAAAATAATATATATATATATATAATATATGTTGTTTTATATGGTGTCATTTGTGTCTTAATATTTTAACAACAGTGCAGTTTAAAAGGAAATATATTTAAATTAGATGAGTCAAATAAATATGTAAATAAATAGAGAAATTTAATTTAATACTGACTTATTCATTATTTTTATACTTTTTCACCATTTGTATATTATAAAATTCTAGACAGAGTAAAATGTCTGTATATTGATAATAGATAAATAAATAAATATTCCTTGATAATATTCTGACTGAGAATGCATAAAAATATATACCTAAAAAAGATTTTCAATATTACTATATTTTTTTAATCTTTCCCAATGTTTTTTTTCTTGTTTTTAAAAAAAAATTTAATCTTTAACAATGTTCACTTGTAAATACATAAACTTACTTTGTAAATAAATAAATAAATATATTTTTATAATTTTTTCTTTGTCTCTTTATATATAATATATAATATATGTATTATATTATATTACTATAAATAAATATATATAAAATAATGCTAAAAAACTGCTCAAAATGGGATTTTTCAGTATTTTTCAGTTTTTTCCAGCATTTCTTAGAAAATTATTTCCACCAGTTATATATATAATAAATAAAAAAATAAATAAGAATAAATATCAATATAATATTTATAATTTACAGAAAATCACTCAGATCTCACAATGCTTTCAATAAAAAAATTCATCACCTCAACAAAATTCAACATATCGTACAACAAAATCTATTGGAAATGCCAACCAATCATCGCCAATGATTTACCATACCCTTACCAAAGGGCCAACTATTCGCGTATCATGATCGCCTGCGAAGAAATAGACCCCGAAGTGCGCAAATTGCAGGACAAAATCATTCACAGCGATTATCTGGAAAGAAAACACCGCCACTTACCCATGGACAAAATGATAGAATTGCAAAGGTATATTAAATTCCAGGAGCGGAAAGACAAGATACAAGAGCACATATCAACCCCGATAAACAGTATCTCGTTAAAATATTTGAACGCCGCGTCGATCTTGGAGAACGACAAATATACCAGTAATTTGGAACCAGAAGAAAAGGAGTCCCCAAGTGGCGATTCCAAGCCCATCTACATGCCGTATGCGGCGCACGATAACGCGGCCATATCCGAAACTGATATAAACGAGGATCAAATTGAAAATGAGGACGAAAGCATGGTTGAATCGCAGGAGGAACAGGAAGAAGAAGAGGAAGAATCATTAAATTCTTTGGACGACATATCCAAACTTAGATACGAGGAATTTCTGGATAAAAAGCGCGAGGAGATGAAGACTAAGTGGAGGGACGATATCAACCGAGTTCCCGACTTTTGGATGGCGGATTACCCAGTTTTCGACGAGTCCAAGTTGAAATCGGACGGAAACAAGGATCCTTGGCTGATGAAGTACGGAACGCCGGAACCAAACTCGAAAATAACTTCGATCCCATGCGGAGGGTGCGGCGCTTTGTTGCATTGTAAGGACCCGGAAATCCCTGGGTATATTCCCTCGGAATTATTTACATACAAGAAGGAAAAGGAGCTGAATTCGTTTATATGCCAGAGGTGCCATTTCATGAAGTATTACAAGGTGGCGTTGGACGTGAAGGTGACGCCGGACGATTATCCTGCGTTGTTAAGTAAAATAAAGGGGGATCACGTGAAGGCGGTGGTGCTGCTGATAGATTTGTTGGACTTTCCTTGTTGCATCTGGCCGAATTTACCGGAGATCATTGGAAAGAAGACTCCCGTTATTCTGGTGGGCAACAAGGTGGACTTGTTGCCGCAGGATTGCTCGAAGTTTTTTAAGAATTTGAAGACAAGCATCTTCAACGCCGCGGTGGATTCCGGAATTAATCCGAAGAATATCCTGGAAACGGTTTTGGTCTCGGCCAAGTCGCATTATGGGATAGAAGAGTTCATAAATAAACTTTTTCAAAATAGAAGGAAAGGTAATTGGTTGGAGGATGTAGAGACAATGAATGATACTTTTCGACGATTTATTTTATTATAGCAATATTACAATTTATCGAATGCAAAGGGATCTTTGATAGAATTAATTATATCTTGGATTAAAAATAAATTTTAGGCCTTGTGTTCGAACAATTCAGGAATTTTATTGTTTGAATGTGTTCGAAGACGTTTGAACGTCTATTCGATAAATTCATCTTTAAATTCTAAAGATATTATAATCGCAGCTAATTTTACTATATTTTTTCTTTTAGGAAACGTTTACTTAGTTGGTTGCACCAATGTTGGCAAATCCTCCCTCTTCAATGCTCTGATCCAATCGGATTACTGTAAAAGTGCAGCAAGGGATTTGATACAGCGCGCCACCGTGGCCCCCTGGCCGGGAACTACATTGAACCTTTTGAAATTCCCAGTAAAAAGGGGATCCAGTGAATTTTTTACCAAACGAATACGCAGGCTTATAAGCGAACAAGAAGAGAAATATCTAGAAAGGGAATACAAAAGAATAGCCTATATACAGTCAAGAAAGATTCGGTTCGCCACTTTACAGGGTAATTTCAAACTTTCATCAGATATAATTGAGAATAAATATAATTAAACGATAGGCAACGCATTAAGATCAATTTAATTAAATAATCAGTTTGTGTTAATTAAATGGAAATAGTATTTTCTATTAATAGCTACCTATATAAAATTTTTTCATGGGAATAATTAAAACGAAATGCAAATTTTCAGGTCATATTGGCCTAACTTCTAGACAGCCGGTATCTAACGTATCACGGGAGAATAAAGTCATGGACATTTTTCATATGGATAAAAAAGACGACTTAATGGAGGATGAAAAAAGGTTTGGATTGGACGAGAACTCTCCGCTATTTCGATTTGGCAATTGGTGCTTCGATACGCCCGGAACTATTCAACCGGAGCAGATTTTGCACTTATTAACCACCGAAGAATTGCTAAATACTCTGCCACGTAACATGATTAAACCGCGAACGTTCATTATGAAAGCAAACCAAACTTTATTCCTCGCTGGATTAGGAAGAATTGATATTTTGGAAAGCTATGGGTTATTTAGGTATTTTTTTTTTTGTTTCTTTTACCGACATTTTTTGTTCGTTCATGGTTTTTTTTTTTGAAGAAACGATTTAAACGATTTTGATAGAGATTTAAGAAAAGTTGCTAAAAAATAGAAATTTGTTTTAGGACTACGGTGTTCGCGAGTGATGCTTTGCCAGTTACAATCTGCGAAACTCAATATGCGGACGATTTGTACAAAGAATTGATAAAAACGGACGCTTTCGTGGTTCCGGTAAAAGACGAAGAGAGGCTGAAAATTTGGCCAGAATTGAAGAGCAAAGAATTCGAAGTCGTCGGTATTGATACAAACTTTTCTGTTGCTGATGTTGTTTTGTCAAGTGGAGGTAATTTTTAATCAAAGATCAAATATAATATTGTATTATAATATATATATAATATAACAAATGTATATTAAGGATTAGCCTTAGATAATGGAATTTTACATTACTTTTTTCATGCTTAATATATATAAATATACAATTTTGGCGATATATAGATATGACTAACGGCAGTTTTGGGTACTCGCCCTATTTGGGAGACTAGGTACGCGTTGGATATTCAAATTTTGGCGGTAAATTTTCAAATTATGGATGGAAATTTGAAATTGAGTGTTTAAACTATATTATAAATTTTTAAAAACTAACGAAACGCCGTTGAAAACGCCGTTATTTCAAAATTTACTATCGAGGACAGCCCTTAAAACTGCCATTGGACATACATATATAATTATATGTTTATATTATTTTCAATTTATTTTTTTATCAAATTGTACTTACCATAACATTGAATATTTAATTCTGTTTGAGTAAAAATCTAGGGAATTTTTCGTTTAATCACAAGCTTATTGTATGAAACTTATTGAAAAAAAGCAGATGTCGCTGCAATCTCTGCTCTCTTTGAATTTTATGTTTAATGATTGATTCTTAAAATAATTCTATACAAGTTCAAATATATATTTTCTGTTCTTTAACAACAGTATTTGTGTAATAAACAATAAATTTAATGTAAATTTTTGATTTAAGGTTGGGTATCGATCACACCTAGTAGAGATGTAAAAGTTCGTTTGGCAGCCTGGACGCCGGAAGGAAGAGGCATTTATTTGAGGCAACCCGCACTTCTGGGAAAATCGGTTGCCCTACGCGGAATTAGGGTGCAGAATACACCGACTTATTATAAACCAAGGGTCTATTTTTCAAATGAAAATTAATTTTTCAAATGAAAAATAGATCCTTAAGTTGGTAACCCAAGTCAAAGACGAAGGGTTACCAACTTAAAACCACTTTTTTCCTCGTTATGTAATATACTATTATTATGTGATTGAGAGTCGCAGCCTTTTTTTTTGCATTGCTGGTTGTAAATAATTGTAAAAGTTTGATACTTTGTAAATAAAAGGTGTAAATATTAAATTTTGAGTCTTCTGATAGAACATTGTTAATATCCTTACGCAATGAGGAATTAAATTAAAACTCATTTATTAAATTATATTTTTTTCACTTTTATTTGAAGAAGTTTAGAAAGTAGTATTATATTAAAAAGTTATATTAAATATTACATAAAATATTTTCTATAAAATATCAATATATTAAAATTATATTGAAAAAGTATTATATTAACAGTTTCAAGTATTAAAATAACATTCTTTATATAAATTTTTTAATTTGCTTATTAATATCTGATATATGTACATAAATTGTTTGATTTCAAGGAATATGGGAATGACTAATATAAAATAAATGCGTATAAAAGGCCGGCTGTACCAAAATTATATTTATTGTCTTATTTTTTTGATTGATATCATACGAATAACAATTTTTTTTTCGCTACAATTTCGTGTACTTTCAATATTATACGATTACATGCTATTTCGAGTACAATGCTCCGTGACTCTTGCAATTTACAACACATTCAAAAGCATTTATTCGATGTCACCTATTGTGCTGCACGTCGTCGTCGCGCCGCAAGCGCCACGCTCATTTCATTAATTTCATTCTTAATTGAAAAATATGATACAATTTTCTCGTAAAGCCGTCGGATGAAATTGAATTCTTTTGTATAGGAACCGTGTGATGTGAGCTTGTAACGCGCATTCTTCGTCATGTTCTTTTACCTTTTTTTTTTATTTTTTTTTACACCATTTATTTTGTTCGTGGGATTAGTAGGCACGTGGCTATTTCCCTATAAGCGAATAATATCCCAGGGACATTACATTAATAGTATTTATATATAGTAACAGAATATTCTTAAAATATTATTTAATATAAATAATATTAAATAATATCTCAGTAATGTGCTATGAATGTGATATGTACGTATCAAATAATATCCCAGGAATATTTTTTAATATTTTTGGTACATTTTTGAGAACTTTAAAGATAGAATTTAAATTATGTGGCACTGAAACAAGGTCTAAATACTGATTCCGCATGATTTATAGTTTTTTTTAAAGGTTTTTAATAATATTTATTAATATATATATACCCTACGGGTACACTGCCTTCAACAATTTTTTTTCATAAGTACAATAAATTCTTTAATTTATTAACAAATTTTTTGCTGAAAAATCCGATCATACGAATAATTCATTTTCTTTTAACATTTAAATTTGGCGCGGATGCGCGCGCATTTCATCTAACAACTGCAACTTCACGTTGAGCTATTCTTTAGAAAAAAAACTGTTTACTAATCAACCTAGTAATTTGTTTTAACATTTTTGTATTTTTTTTTCAATTTATTTTTCCACACAACATTCATAGCACATTCCTGGGATATCACTTTCATATTCTCTAAATGTTTTTGGAATATTATTTAATATTAAATAATATTAATCGCTTATAGGGTTTGTAATTACACATATATCCATGCAATGGCGATATATAAAAGTTGATATTCAAAGGGATTTGCGGTATATAAATTCAAATTACCCGCGCTTATAAGGATATACCGAAAATGAAAAAAAGCGCGAAACAAATTGGCGCGTAAAATAAAAATTTCAAAGTCATTGTCGTACATCGCCACGCGAAATCAATCATTAATTTAATTTATATCGTTAACACGTTAAACTCGTCGAAGGCTCATCATCGTCTTACATATATATCTCTTAAAACTTTCATCGTATGGCAGAATTGCTTTCTTCTGCTGACTTTCAATGTTTTTTTTTTTTTTTTTTTGTGTTTTCATTATCTTTATCTTTATGGCACTGGCGCACTTTTCCATATCCTTGTAAAGTTTAGGCAGTTCCACTTTTCACAATGTACAGTTACATTAGGAATAATGTAAAAATGCTACGAACAAGATTAAAACCTTAAGTTTTTCGAGGCACGCTTCAGTTTCTCCGCTCGCTGAAACAGATAAAATCATTTCTCATTCAATAAATTGCATATTCCATATTATCCTGGTAGAAGTGTGGTATAGGTAAGTTTGGCGGCAAAACTTGTTAGTGGAAGGTATACACTCTCAGTAGCGGCAAACTTCAGACGCTTGTGTTGCCATCTAGGCGATTGTTACGGGAATTAGTAGATGAAAAATTATTATGTTTGAAGTGTTTTATGATTACTTGCAATATTTGAATGGATTTACGTATGTGGTATATATGTGTGAAATCATAGATATTCATCTGGACTGCGCATGTTCTATTGCGCATCGTAAAGTATGTGAAAAGAAAAATTTTAAATGTTCGTGGCGTGATTTTATAATTCAGTGAACAAATTGGTAACATTTGAATGTGTGTGTATGTATGTAGAATGTATGTGTGAAGTCATCGGCATCGAAGTGGACTGCGCATGTTCTATTGCGCATCGTAAAGTATGTGAAAAGAAAAATTTTAAATGTCGTGGCGTGTGTATGTATGCAGTATGCATGTGTGACGTCATAGGCATAGAACGGGACTGCGCGAGTTCTACTGCGCATCGTAACGTACAGGAAAAAAAAGTTTTAAAAGTTCGTGCTGTGATTTTATGATTAAATGAACAAACGGGTAATATTTGAATGTGTGTATGTATGCAGTATGCATGTGTGACGTCATAGGCATAGAACGGGACTGCGCGAGTGCTACTGCGCATCGTAACGTACATGAAAAGTAAAATTTTAAACGTTTGTCGCGTGAATTAACCTCGTTTCGTTCATTTTGATTCGTGGTCGGTAGTGTTTAGTGGCGTTCGTTGTAAATTCGGTGTAAATTCGGTATAAGACATTCAGTGTAAACGACAAAAGCATGAACTCATGATGACCTGGAGTTTTTTTATAAGATAACCATTTTTATCGACAATGGCGAGGATTTGTAAGTCTGCAAACGACGACGAAAAAAGTGCATCATTTCACAAGTAAATCATATATTTAATACTATATTTTTAATGTTCATTCGCTCATTTAACATTTCATTTGCACCTTGTTTAAATTTAATTGATTTTGAATAATTTGCGTTCTTTTTTTCAAACGAAAAAAAGAACATTCTGAAAAATAACCTCAATTTATTTCTGTCGATGTTTTAAGATTGGAATTTGTCAGTTTTTAAAATTTTATTGGCATTTATTAACCGAATAAAATACGTTTTATTTATGTATTTATTTAGGTTATGAATTTCTTACTTCTTTATGAACAATAAAGAAGGAATTTAATATATAATAAAAAAGGACAAGCATTGTCTGTGAGACATTGTCTCACTGAATTAATGTACAAATTTCTTATTTTTATAAAATGAAGGGCACTGTTCCCTTTTGTTACATTTTAAATTTATTTATTGATTATAGTTAATGTATAAAAATTATAAATTCTTTTTTTTTTTACTTGAAAATCACAGCATTTGTTAACAGTTAAACATATTAACAATGCAGTGGATCACTTTTTTATGTTTTATCGTATACATTTTAAAGCTTTCTTTTAAAAAACTCATTTTATTTATTTTTTGAAATTGAACTTTGCATCATAAGCAAGTGTTAGAAAATATATTTTTTCTCACAAATATTTTGCAATCTATAAAAGGGAATTTGCTACATTTTTAATATATTTACATGATACATGATTTTGCATTTTTCTAAAATCTTTTAAACTTGTATATATGTACAAGTAAGTAAAATCTTATATATTTTTTACATTTTATACTGGTTTGGTGAAGAAACAGTTTTTTAAAATGTATGATTACTTTTAAAAAACATAGTTTCAAATTATATTTCCAAATTATATATTTGTACCTACAAAAAAGGGACAAAATGATGATTTTTATTAAAGAAGTCATTTGATTTAAATCGTTGCAACCGTATGAAGAACGCAACGTTTTAAAGTAAATAATCTAAACAATGTTTGTAAACATATGGAAGGTCATGCGAATACAAAAACAAGTTATGTATACATATTGCGCTTGAAAAAACATTTTTGATACAAGTTCGACCAAATTTACCATTCATTCTACCAGGATGAACAATTAATTCCATATATCAACATTATATATAACTCCCCTCACCTCAGTCTGATTGTTCAACTTCCAGAAATCGTTAAGCAGTAAATAATCATAAAATATATTAGTTTTATAAACAGTATTGAAAACGCATAAGTCGCAGGAGCCTTTCTCCCCTTGCTTTCTCTATTTATTTATTTAACTTTTTTTTTTGACCTTTGAGAGAAAAGCTACTGTTTCCTGTTTCTTGGAGTTGCGCGAAACCAGTCGAAATAAAAGGATCGTGTTAGTCTAGAGTAAAAAGTTTGCTTGCAGTATCCTCGCAAGGGTTAACAAAGTTAGAACCATGCTAGCTTTCGTTGTAAAGTGCGTCGCGGTGACGGTTAGTTCGATGTTGCGCGAGGCGACGTTCACCGTGGGTTTCGGGTGGATGATGTTTACGGGTGGCGGCGGCACGAAAGCATCAAACATGTCCGTATCGGCGTCCGTGAAAACTAGAGATGACGGTATCCACCTTGCTCTATTTTTGTTTACAGATTTTTACAGATAATTGCGCTGTATAAATCTTGGTATAAATTAAATGAAGTCACTAATGGAATCATGATAAATACAGGTTGCAGGTTAACTTTAGGTGTTACCTCATATATTATATATATTTGTATCAAAATATTATGAGGGAAACCTTGTTATTCGTCCTAGTAAAATGAAACATATATGGTCCGTATATGTTTTAATAATTTTATGGTCAATATATATAAGGAAATTATTAAATGCATATATGGTTAGAATATTATATCAATTATTGCCATACATCGACCATATATGGACCATATATGGACTGTATGCGGACTATATACGGAACATATATGGACTGTATACGGCCTATATATGGACCATATATGGACTATATGCGTTTCATTTTTACTAATTATTAAATGCATATATGATTAGAATATTATATCAATTATTGCCATACATCGACCATATATGGACCATATATGGACCATATATGAGCCATGTATGGACTATATGTTTTTTTTACTAATTATTAAATGCATATATGATTAGATTATATCAATTATTGCCATACATCGACCATATATGGACCATATATGGACCATATATGGACTGTACATGGACTGTTTTTTACTAATTATTAAATGCATATATAATTAGATTATATCAATTATTGCCATACATCGACCATATATGGACCATATATGGACCATATATGGACTGTACATGGATTGTTTTTTTACTAATTATTAAATGCATATATGATTAGATTATATCAATTATTGCCATACATTGACCATATATGGACCATATATGGGTTATACATGGACTATGTTTTTTTTACTAATCATTAAATGCATATATGATTAGATTATATTAATTATTGCCATACATCGACCATATATGGACCATGTATGGACCGTATATGGACTATATATGTTTTATTTTTACTAATTAAATGCATATATGACTGGAATATTATATTAATTATTGCCATACATCGATCATATACGACTTTTTTATTTTCTTATATGAAATTGTTTAAACATATATGGACTATATATGTCTCATTTTGTAACAGTAAGGCAACGGGTTCTATTCCTTAATCACATTGTTTTTTAGCCAAATATTTGTCTATAAATATATTATATCTGAAGCAATACTGTAAATTTTCTTTCATACCATAATTATAAAATGTTATTAACAATAACCCATACAAATCTTTGAATTTTTTCTATGTAAAAATATATCTGAAAATGATTGCCTGTTTAATTAAAGGTCGAAAATTTTATTTATAAAAAGAAAATCAGGAAATAGATTGTTAGTAAATGCTGTTATTGAAGTATTATTTAAAGTTCAATGCTATTATGATATATAAAAGGAAGTATTATCTACCTCGTGCAAGGTGAAACGTTTTTCCCTCTAATAGCTTTGGATCCGATGTCTATTGCTTTGGAATCTTGAACTTCGAAGGAATATATGCACCCGGAGAAGCCTTCGTGGTACCTTCTGTAGGTCATTGCGTAATTTGGCACTCCACCCAAGTACACACTGCCACGAGTATTCAGGGTCTGTTGCAATCCGTCGCTCATCCCACTCTCGGTGTGCTCCCCATTCAATTCTATACTCCCGTCACTGCCCTCTCTCTTCAAAACTATTCTGTGCCTACCCCCGTCGTCAACCCTTTGAGCTGTCACACGAATTACTGCTGGTCCAGATCCTAAATTATACTGATACTCTACGTATCTGATGGACAAAAAAGAAATTTGGATTTATAATAGTTTTTTCCTTCTTTTTGGAAGGAAAGTCTTGCTTGGCTTAGAGCTTTTGTGGGGTAGGGGTTCAATGTCCACCAAGGAGAAATCCCTATCTTGGAATAACTGCTGTATTGGAGTGTTCGGGCTCGTCGTACAAGTTACATTATCTCGTTGGTTTGAACGACGTGTCCGTACACTCCACAGTTTGGAAGAAAGGGACTCTGAGTGGGAAAAAACCCTGCTTGGAAGTACCTTCACAGCTTATGAGGAGGGTAAATCGGGTGGGAAGAATCTCTACATAGGAATGACTGATGTTTTAGAGTGTTCTGACTCGTCATACAAACCATGTTATCATGTAGGCTTGAATGACGAGTCCGAACACTCTACATTTTATGTTGTGGTGGTGAAGAAACTCTACTAGGTGAAGCTGATATTTGGAATTCTAATAATATTTTTGGTTTCATTGATTTTTGACATCTATTAATCACTCTCTTACCCATCAACAACAGCTAGTGATATGTAATCATCAGGATTCAAATCATCGGGTGTTTGCCCATGCCAAAGGATAAGTCCGTTTGTTTTATTGGTAGATATTTCCAAACCAAAAACCTCTTTCTCTTCTTCGTGAGTCATTACTGACCGGTCCAGTTCTATCCAACCATCCCCACGAAAGGTTACGTCATAAGCGATTTCTGCCACTGTAAACGTGGAATGTTGTTAACGTGAAACGTTCGTTATTATAACAATGGACATGTATTTGGATTAACATCTTGGTATAATAGGAGATTGAATGATTAGTTTATAATTTGATTAACGACTAACGTTTTTCGCAGTTAACTCCGTCGTATCCCAAACGACAGTCACACTTGTAGGAGCCATGAAGATCGGTGCAAGTTCCACCATTTTTGCAGGGACTTAACAATTCGCATTGCTTCAATACCCTTTCGCAATTTCTTCCAACATAACCGTACTCGCACGTGCAAGAATATTCACTGGAATCGTAATTCTGTTGGCAGACACCGTGGATACATGGGTTGGATAAGCAAACGTTACGTTCGGTGGTTGATTCTGACGTTATCGATGTAAAATTTTGGGAAAATTGCAGGAAGATCTGGTTTTTGTACGGAGAACACTCTTCTACGTAAGCGGTTTCGATGGGTGATTTCAAGATGTCCGCCGTGAACAATAAGAGCTGCGAAATTTCGAATGAAATGATTATTTTTATTAAGGGGTCTACGAATTTTGACAAATAGAGCCAAGCTTAGCTCAATATTGGCAAATAATTTGTGGTGGTTTCAGTGTCCTAGTGGAGTTAGGTTTGGTTCAGTGTCCTAGTAGAATAAATCTGGCTAGTACTTTAGGTAGGAATTTGGTACCACAAATCAGTTAGTCTAACTAGTTTCTAAGTAGTTCTTAGGATCCTATTAAGTTTCCTTGTTGGTTTTCTTGAATGAACTTGCCTTTTGTTTCAAGGATAAAGACTAAAAACTAGTCAGCAACCTATGTAGAACCCTAGAGTTATCTAATTGAATATTTAACAAAATTTCTACACTGAGAGTAGAGATTAAGAAACATTACTAGGATTGTTAGGATCTACATTATATATATTGAATATTGGAAGAATTTAGGTATTACTAGTAAAAGCTAGTATTTAAGATGCCAGCTAGATTTTTTATACTAGGGTTAGACCAACCATTAGGTTTTTATTAGCAACAGCTTGGTCCAACATTTTTGCTGATCTTAAGTTGTTCCCAAAGCTGGTTTCTATGGTTGTTGTCAAGATTTGCCTACCAAGATTAGTCCCCAATTTGGGGTCAAGCTACTGCCAAGATTGGCCCTAGCTTTATACACATACAATACCCTATTCTATATAGGAATCAAGTGAATTTGATATCAACTAACAAAAAGAGTCAAATTTATTAAAAGAAAGACATCTATACCTCATTGATGCATCCACGAAAGCTCCTCTCAGTTGCAGTATTTGTATTCAAGGTGATTTGCGTCCTATCAACGCCACCCACATAAAGTGGCGTATTCAAGGTCATCATCCGGGCCGCTCCCGGTGCCCTCTTTTCGATAAGATTTTCCCCATTCACCGAAAGGGATCCAGTTTTGAAATCTTTATTAATTAACACGTGAGTCCAGGTTCCAGGTTGGATGATATAATTCGATTTGATCACCGCGAGTCCACTGCCGACGTCGAAGCGAAATTCGACGTGTTTGTTCTTCACCACCAGGGCCATAAAATCCCCCAAACCTTCCTCATTTTGGGCGCAATACATCAAGATGCAATCGGAGTCGTCGTCTGGCTTAAAAACCACCGCTATTCTTAACCTGTGATAAATATTCACTTTAAGTACAAAATCATTCTACCTAATATTCTATTTGAAAGTTAAGAATTGAAGGAGAAAGGAAATAGCCCTTTGTGGGTTTTTTTTAGAACTTGGATATCGTGAGACGTTTATGTCAATTTTGATATTTCCGTTGTGAAGCTTGACATACTTCGAATTAATTTATTGAATAGCTGAAATATTGACAATATTGGCAATATTCCTTGAGAAAATTTTATATAGGTGCCATAATATTTTAATATATAATAAATTGCTGTTCATTTTATTTATTTATTTACTTTTCATTTAAAATAAGTTATTAAAATGATTTTGTATTGAAAATTTCAATCAAATTTTATATTTCAATTTCTTTTGACATTTATATTTGGCGCGGATGCGCGCGCATTGTATCTAACAACTGCAACTTCATGTTGATCTTTACTTTCTATGAATAACTTTTTAGTTTATTATAATTTTTTGCCTAAAAGTCCGTTTATACGAATAATTCATATTCTCTTGACATTCATATTTGGCGCGGTTGCGCGCGCATTTTATCTAACAACTGCAACTTCACGTTGATCTTTACTTTTTAAAAATGATTACTTCGTATGCATTCCTTATATGGTACCTATATAAATTTCTTTACATGGGAAGTATGCTATTAGTATTTCCCATTGTTTTTTTTCGTAAATTTATCGAAATTAAATTTCACGTACATGCCTTGGCAATTAGTAATCTACTCTATTATTTATATATAATGTTATTATTTCAAGTTCAGAAATTAGTACTTCAAGATAGAGAATTGTTGTTTCAATCAGAATTTGGCTCTCATGTAACTGATAAAACAAACAATCAACATATTTAGTAGGTGGATTATCGGGTCAAGCAAAAGTGGGAGGGGTTAACAAGTGGATGGGTAACCGCCGGTACAATTTTTATTCGATTTTTCGTGCTCTTGTTACGTGTAATAATCAGGGAAACATTGAAGTGCAACGCGAAGCAAAAAGTTACGCCAATTTGCCCCAAGCCACAATAAAGCGACAGACAATGTAAGTCTAAAATAAATTGCTCACCTGTGTCTATGAAAAAACGGTCATAAAATTTGTTTCTGACAATTAAAAATCGATGCGGGTGTTAAGAAAGAAAAGATCAATTCAAATCATTGTCAAATAAATAGATTCATTTATAAGTTTTTTTATATATATCTATATATATAATTAATAATTATCTTAATTTGCGAAGAAACGTAATGATTTTATTCAGTAATTTTTTTTTGCATTTTAACATTGAAAAAAGGGATGATAAACTCTATGACAGTAAGAAATACAATCTGAACTTTTCAGCACAGTGTAAAAATTTTCTTTTTTCTTTTTTATCGCGAAGTCAAACTTTCATAATTTCGCGCCACTTCCGTATGCTGATAAGTTCAGACTTTTACAATTATCCCACGAATCTAAATTGAAACATGCACGTCACTGTTTATTTTGCCTTCGTACTAATTTTATACCTATATGATCGATGATAAAACTGTGACGAGTGAAAGTACATTATAAACATGCTCAAAAATACACAGATTTACTTTCGTACTATGAATGGCAGCTGGTGGGAGTTGGATATTATATATAAATTTCTATAATAAATTAATTTCACATACCGCGGGTCTCCCCACTTTTTTTCGGTCACAAATTATCTCGATTAACACGATGTAATAAAAGGTCTCCGGTTATAATTCCTCGACGGCGTAAAGTACAATTAAATTCCGCGAGATTCAAACGAAAATATCCAACCCATCCTGGCAGTGGGATATAATGTCAATCGTTAGTTCAATAGTAATATTAATCAAATGACTCCGTATATCGCGTTACATTGTAATCAGTTAAGAAAGCTGTACAAAATTCGTAACAATTAAGGTAACTGACTGGGGGGATCCTAAAGTAATAGCACCGTGTTTCGGTTTGACGCAGAAAAATCCACAAAAAAACGTCTAAGCTAATTCAATTCTTCTCGAATGTTCCGTCAGCGGGGTAGGGTGAATTTATCGAATGGTGGACTAGCCTTGCACTTTGATCGTTAAAACGTGTTTTCTTTTTCTTAAAATAAGGGGAAGAAAAGGTTTGCAGCTTTTGTAATTTAATTTTCTTAATTAAACTTTAACTTTAATTATGGTTTAATGGGTTTTTTTGTGTGGTGCAATTTGTAATGTTGTTTTGAATGTGGCCTGGATCTTGCATTGCTATGGTGCAATCGATTGTGTTTTTCGACATGTCTCTTTGACGCCCTGAAAACAATTATCATCATCTCATTAATCCATTAATTACAATTAAACAAGTATTTAGTCAAATGGGATTCTTTTATTTCGTGTGTAAATTTTTCGCTTCGGTGTTATTTGCTTTGATGAAGACACACTCTTTACGGTACAAGAAAGTCAAACCCCAAAAAAAGTAAGGTTGATGTCAATGGTTTAGCAGGATTTAAATGATTAATTGATTTAATTAAATAATATTTATCGAAGTGTTTTCCTTTACTGACTTTAAATTGTTACAATAAATAATCATAGAGAACCGGGTAAATGGTGCTTCAAGCTTACATTTAAAGATAATTTACTACATTCAATTGGGTGCTCGTTGGTGCATGACTTGCAACGTTCACATGCCAAATAAATGATTGTGCTGATAAGTTGAAAGACTCACCTTCGAGTCACCTTGGGAGTGTGGTACGACATGAAAGCTTTCTCGTGGGCAAGGTACGGATGCGCGATCACTTGCTCACATCTTGGTCCCCGTCGGTCTAGAGGACAGTAGCAGGTGAAATTGGTGTCGGTGTTGACGCATCTACCTTCGCCGCAGGCGCCTGAAAATATAACGTGTATTATGTTCATGGAGATAACTAAATCGAATCAATTTTACTATCCTTTCTTAACGTATATATAGTGTTGTAAAGATGGCATCCAGGGAAGATCTAGCTAGGATCCTAGGTAGGTAATTGTCTCTGGAGGTCAGTTGGTTTCCTAACTAGGTTTCTAGGTAGTTTTGGAAACTAAGTAGGATTCTAAAATTACCTAGGAATCTAGCTAGGAGACTAGCTGATCTTTGGAGCCAAATTCCTACGTAGGATTTTAGTTAGGAAGTTAGGTGTGATCTTAAAACTACCTAGGGTGTTAGGACATTAGGTATTATACTACTTAGGAACTTAGCTAAGAGATCAGCTGATCTCCGGAGCCAAATTATTACGTAGAATCTTAGTTAGAGCGAAAAATAGGATCTTAACGCGATGCCGTAAGAGTTTATGAAGTCAAGTAGTGTCGATAATGTAGAAACCATTCCTTAAAATTGATAATGTCGATGATAAAGAATGATTAGATGGCGAAGGAATAAAATATCTATATAAAATTAAAGATGGCGAAAGAATAATATAATTTATATCAAATTAAATGTAAATTAACACCTGGATAACACGTTTCTCCTATTGATTCGCAAAGTTCTCCAGTGTATCCTGAGCGGCAAATACACTTAGTTCCATTTTTAGTCGATGCTTCTTGGCAAACTCCCTCATTCATGCAGGGATTATTCTCGCATGAACCGCAGCTTCTTATTCCGTAACTGGAAACTTTATCGGTGTTTAAATTTAGTAGCTTGTCCCCGGCTTTAATGCGACTTATGCATCCAATAAAACCAGTGCGAATATTGACATCCTTGTGAACAATTCGATTGTTTGGAACACCACCAACGTAGAGCGATTCCTTGAGATCGAGACCAACTTTCTTGCCTGTAGCTATGCCATTGAACATGTGTTGTCCGTCTATTAGCATCGATCCTTCTTTCCTGTTTCGCTGAAGCTTTATAACGTGCCATTCATTTAGAGATAACGGTTTATTCGACTTGATCACTGCAATTCCAGAACCTAAATCAAACCTGTAAAATACCAAAACAAATTGTGTCATTTAGTTTTGTGCAGTGGTTTAACACTAGGAAAGCTTTATTTAACTGTGTTTCTTAGGTGATAGATTTTCAACTGGAGATGTTAGGTTATTTAGAGGATAAGAAGAATTGTATTTACTTCATGACCGGGTATCCTCTGTCCATAGCTAACATAAGGAAATCCCCAGTTCCGTTCATGTATTCATCTTCGTACAAAATAAGTCCATCGTAACTTTCGGGTTTTAGGGATATTTCAATGTTGAAAGATAAGTAATTTTCAATCAGAGGTGGTAACTCTAGGTAACTTTGAGATTGACTGAAATAAGGCGTTACGTCAGTGACGACCAATACGATGGGGCCTTCGACGTTGTCATTATCACTGCTTGCTACGCAGATGTAATTTCCGGCATCATAATCCGTGGCATTTTTAATTATCAATTTATCCTAGACGTAACAAAAATATGCGAGAATAATATTATTATACAAGTGAGTCGATTAAATTTTGATTTAAATTTTTCTGGTGTTAGAAAATAAGTAGAATTTCCTTGCGAATATTTCAAATGAGAAAGACTTACCTTATGGATCTGTGCAGATTCAGGCATATTGCCGGGCCTCTTAATCCATTCGTATTTTTTCGGATGTTTTAGATCAGCTGGGCATTCCAGTGTTGCTGTTTCCCCATATTTTACAGTTTTCACGTCAATAGCTGGTGCATCACCCGATGACATTTGAGAAACATCTGCATAAAATTAACGAATTAAATACCATAATTAAGTTATTCCTAAAATTAAGTTAAGCTACCTAAAATATTATACTTACACAGTTGTAACGTGTAAGCAAGCAAGTTAAAATAAGATTATAATTAGTTAAGTATAGGTATATAATTAATGGAAATTCTGATGCTGTTTATATTTATATTACTGTTAGTTAGTGATAGAAATAGGGAGCCTTGTGTCATCATTCTTCAGGCATTCCTTTTTAATGAACAAATATTTCTATGCATCAAAATTGTATTATTAAGAAAGGGGAAAAAAGTGTCAAGTACCTTGAACAACCAAACGGTAATCCTGTTCGTAACTGTTGTTAACAGTTTTTACGGTGCAAATGTAAACATCGCTGTCGCTCAATTCCAAACCGGAAAGTCTCAAAATTTGACCATGTGGAGTTGCTCGAGGGGACAATGGTTCGCGATTGCTCTTGGACCAGTGATAGCGTGGGTTGTGCAGTCCATAACTTTGACAATGCAAATCGATGGTATCTCCGATATTGGCGAAATCGTGAGACGGTCTGATAGTGACATAAGGCGACGAAGCGGCTGTAAAAACACAACAATATTCAAACACCTGACGTAAACGATTGGACGGCAACGGAAAATGTTTTATTTACAAAACATGATGATGTACATATAAACTGCCGTAACAAATCACCACTGTTGTTTATTACTCTAAAACCTGCTATTGCGTGGGAAGGGGGATGATGAACTTGACTTTGATACTTAACACCAGTTTTCGGGTGCCTTTTATGACCAGTTCATAGCAAACATGATATTTTTGTCTAGGAAAGATCTAAATTTCAACGGAGCAATACCTTCTAAACGTATACAAACACAATGGCCGATGAGAGTGACGGTTCAAACTTACATAAACCACAAGCTAAAACCCATTGGGTACCACAATAATGGAATGATAACGAGTAATCTTTGGAGTCAATCGTTTCTTTTAACATTGGAATATCTAGGGTATTGGAGTGTTCTGATTCGTTGTATGGTTTACGTTATTACGTAGGCTAGTACGACGAGTTCGAACACTCCACAGCTAGCGAGGAGGGGAAAACGCGTGGGAAAAACTTTACATGGGAGTACCCAGTGCATTAAAGTGTTCTGGCTCGTCGTACGAGTCATGTTATTACATATGGTTTATCTTTCTAAGTTAATAGGTATTTAGGAAACGATTGACACGTAAACAATAATAATTACTTACCTTCCGCACATACTAAAATCTAAGTCTAACCTTGAGCATGCACAGAGGACAAGAAAAAGTTAGATAACATATAGAAACCAACTCAAAAACATAAACAATTGGTAAAAGGAAGAACTGTCTACATTTTTGTCTATATCAGCTGGTAAATTCTGTGCTCTTCACATTTTGCTGATTCAGTTGTCTTCAGTTTACCAATGCTGCATGAAAGGGTACGAGATAAATCATGTATACGCGTTTGGAGAACTGTTTTTAGCGTGATGGATCGGTAAACGGTGATGTGAGAGAACGGACTACTGCAAGCGACTACGACAACGGGAATGAAGGCATCAGTGAAGCAATTGTTGATTGATTTACGAAATATTAAAAGAAATTACATTACTTCTTGACGGTATTAATGTTTATATTTATTATATAAAGACGAATTCAATATACCCTTAAGCTAGAGAATATCTAATATGTAAATTCTTTGCTAGTGTAGCATATTTTGATTATATAGATATAGTCTTATTTTATATGACTTGCTGAATTTATAAGGACCATAAATAGTATGTAATCTGTTTTCTGGGGTTGCAATTGTTGACTGGTTATTTGCTCACATTTGCCTTCACCCCAACACTGGACGTGAAACACGACACTCAAGTGTCAAAACAAACCGCGTCTTCGTTGTAGATACTGGCGATAGATAGTGATGCGGCAGAAGCGTTCGTCAGTACCGTCGCTGCAGTGAACATAGCCGTTGCAAATGAGCTCCAACGGTATGCATTGTCGGCTCCCGCACTGGTATTCTCCGGGTCTGCACGCGTTGCGGGACACTGGCATGCAATCCTCAAGCAAATTAACTACTAAATCATAACGCGGCTTTTTAACAATCTAAAAAGTGTGTGCACGCCGACATTGTTTCTGTGCCTGCATATTTTAACTTCATTTTCATATTCATTTTCACTTTCGATTCATTTTACTCCCCCCACTCTCCTTTATTTTACAAACAAAAATCAAATTTTGCCATAATTGAAGCCAATTTGGATCGCAGACTCGCGTATCATAACTTTATGCTTGGAAAAAAAATATCAATGATACTAGGTAACACTTCATCAGGCAGTCTGATTTCATTCCACGAACTTACCGGACACGTATAAATTTATGTAATCCCTGGAAACCCCGTACGCGTTGCGAATTTGACAGATATATCTGCCACTGTCCTCTGGGTGTACATGAAGCAGCTCTAAGTAGTCGTCTTTGGTGCGGTAGTTGGAAGGTAGTGATTGCCCTTCCCGAGACCATTCGATGTCATGATTCTGAGTCTGGCAAATTAATCTCACAGAATTGCCCTCGTTCGTCGTGATATCGTTGGTAATGGCTTTGATGTCTTTGAAGTCATTGTTATCTGAAATGCGTGTCAATTTTAAGAGTTGTAAACACTAGGGTTCTACGTTACATTCTAGTTAGGGACTAATGAATTGCCATTAGGGATGTTTACAATTATTTCCATTATTTGTTGAGTTTCAATTATTATTTTTTTTCGTTTCGTAGACTTGTACGATGAGTCTGTACACTTCACACCTTCCCGATCATCATAATGAAGTTAAAACGTCCCTAAGCGAGGTATCGAATTCGTGTCCTGATGTTTTCTAGGTAGACGCCTTGACCACTACACCATGGGGTCGGTCCAGTTTCAATTATAGTTTAGATTCTTATATATTTTGATACGTTGTTATAAATTGGTATGATATTTACCATTTACTAATACTTCAGCAACGGCTTCCGCAGTTCCTGCTTCATTGCTAGCTTTGCAAACATATTTTCCTGCATCGCCATAAGTAATTCCTTCAAATTGTAGAACACCGTGTCTCGATTTAGTGTTCGGAAGGGAACGTCCCAATGCAATCCATTCAATGTGAATGGGAGCATCACCGGTAGCTCTACATTGGATGTATGCGTTTTCTCCGGGTTTAACAACTTGAGTTTGTGGATCCAAAGTGATTCTTGGAGGAGCTAATAAATAAACGGTTAGATTACTTTCGAAATTTGTGTAAGGTTAATTGAAAAATGTTGATTCTTAAGATCAATTTCAGATTAAATTTTTTATATTAGGAGATTGAATAAGTTCTCGCTGATTTTTCGTGAAAATAAATGTTTTGTCCCTTATTAGCCACTAATTTTTGCCACCTTTCTGGCAACATTTGAATTCCATCTGTTGGAAAATGGCAAGAATTTATTTAACCTCGTAATGAAAAAGCTGTCATTTTACTAACAGATAACGACAAGTTGCGTCACAGCTCTAAACAGAACTGATCCATCTTGATCAACTCCAAGGCAGTCGTATTCTCCAGCTGCATCTTTGGTAACATACGAGATGATTAAAGTCCCTCGATCGATGTTGCTATTTTTCGGCAATGGTAGATTATTACTCCTCATCCAATCCAAATAGACAGTGTTGTTTCCGTTGCCACTTACACGGCAACGCATTTCAGCTTTGCCACCTTCTGGAATCTTGTACTCGTCTAGCGCTATGATATTTGAGCCATGATCCCTCTGGAATAACGAAAAACTTGAAGCTTCTCTTCAATTAAATTTACAAATATGTTTACATCTTATTCTTGTAGTTATCAACATAGTATTGGTGCAATTGTAAATATTTAAGACTAAGTCGTACTAGTCGTACTAGTGGTTGCATCATGTCTATTGCACTAAGTCGTACTAGTGGTTGCATCATGTCTTATTAATTTCATACGTACATTGTTATTGTCATGGTAATTTGGCAAATGAATTTGCGGTTCTGAAGGACATGGAACATCCCCGCGACATGGTTCGTGTTCGTCGATCGTATTTTCAAAATCTTCTTCAATTCGGATTTCTATCCGTTTACTATCCATTCCAGCCGCGTTTGTAGCTTGACAAGTATAATAACCTTCGTCATCCAAAGAAACCGATACTATTTCTTGTACTGCACTCAAAGGAATCGTAGCTACTCTGTTAAAAGTCTCACTAAAAAGAAATTTTAATTAATTGACATAATTATTCAGATAAGAATATAGAGCTCCCCCCCTAACCTACATAATAAGTATAGGTTGGAGGAAGGGGTGCTCTATCCAATAAATTTCGAACATTTATATAAAAGATTATCAACTACTGACTGTATTGACGTTCCGTGGGTATGTTTGCTCCAAGCAACATTTGGAATTGGCCTTCCGCTTGCGCTACAAACAAGTCTCACTGTTTCTCCTAATCGAACTTGAAGAATTTCCTTCGGGGGTGTTATCGTGACCACTGGAATGGATTGAACTTCGATTCGTGCAATCGCGGATGTCGAACCGACGGGATTTGTGGCTGTACAAACGTATCCACCGTCATCCTCGGCGGTTGCGTTCATAATGCGGAGCAAACCTCCAGACATTTGCACGATATTGCTGGCAAAATTTCGGCCGTCTTCGCGAGTCCAATACAATTCCGGAATCGGTGAACCTGCGGTTGCTCTGCATTGAATATCCACGGATCCTCCTATTAGTACTGACTGGCTTTCCCGTGGGTAGAGTTCTACGCTGGGTCCTTCACGAGCTGCAACACAGATTGGACTATGAATTGCAGGACATAAATACGGCAAGGAATTTATCTTCTCTAACTTTATCTGGAAATTCTTCGTCCAGGGCATTTAATGAAAATACTTACGGTCAACCTCAACAATTGCACTAGTTTCAATGGTGCTTCTTGCGTTGGTAGCGGTGCAAATGTAAACGCCTCTGTCTGAAACTCTGATGTTGCTGATCCTTAAAATATCACCGATTTGTCTAGCGTTCGGGCCTAGCGAATTATCCTCAGATCTCCACCATTTAACCGTATAACCATATTTCGACGCATCCGCACATCGGATCTCCGCGGTGCTACCTTGGGGTACCGTTTGCCTTTCTGGTTCTGCCTTGATCGTTGGCGTTGATCTGGGTGGACTTAAGGTAACCCTAGCCGTCGAACTCGTTTCAGTTCCTTCGTAAGACGTGGCCGTGCAGACGTAAATCCCGGAATCGTCGGGATTAGGATTTGCTATGGTTAAAACTCCGTCTCTTTCGGACGCTGATGGTTGCAGGGGGATCCCGCCGACTCTGGTCCAGGTGAATTTGGATCTGTTAGGTCCGTAACAGGATAGATAAACCGTTTCGCCAGTTGGGCCGTTCCATTCAGGTGGGGATATGGTCGGTCGCTCTGACAGGTTCGAATGGTCGGGTTTCCTTGGACTGTCTGATGTGAATTAAAGGAAATTGGTTATCCGAGATGATTGGAAGTATATACTATCAAATATGGCGAACTTAAATCTACCTTCAACGTATAGGATAGTTTTCTCTTCGTGAACTCCTATATTGTTCCTTGCTATGCATTGATACTCTGCTGCATCGCTCTTTTTGGCAGCTGGAAGCCTCCAGACGCCGTCGTAAAACGTTGCATCTGGATTGATCCTTCCTTGAACTCGAACCCATTCCAAGGTTGGCGCAGGGTTGCCAGTGGCTTCGCAATGCATTGTAACTGGATCTCCTTCGCGAACTTCCAGGAAGGAAGGAGTTATTTTCGCTCGAGGTTGTTCCGCATTGGTACCTGTAGTTAAAATATCCAAAAAGGGTTGGATTAATTAAATGGATCTTCTAATGGACACCCTTAAGAATAGAAATTGTTTGAAATATGAGTTAAAATGTATTTAAACAAGAGTTTCCTAAATATAAAAGTAATGAGTACCTGGTATGTCCAATAGACTCGACGGAAAGTCTGCATTGTGATTATTTCTGATTTTAATAATTTTATATTCATAGAGTTACGTCGAAGAGTACTTATTGATGTGAACTGACTTACCGCCTACTGTCAATGACACTCGTTTTATTCCGAAGTTCACCCCGTCACTAACTTCGCATACGTATACACCGCTGTCCGTTACTTTAAGATCTCTTATTATCAAGAGTCCTTGCTTGTCGTCGATGCTTCTATCCGACGGAAGATTTCCACCTTCTTTGTTCCATTTGACGTTAACGGAATTCTACAATGTAAACTCATTTCATTAGATTGGGTGGTTCTTAAAATGCAACGTTTTGCGTTGGAATAAAATACGACCAGTGCTTTTGATTACCCCGAAATGACTTACATTATCTATCGAGGATCCGGAACAATGGTACGTAACAGTGCTACCAATGGCTACAATTTGGAATTCCGGTTCTCGAATGGTAACAATTATTTTTGCTTGTGACCCAGTTGGCAGAGGTTTCACTGTTAATCCATCTGAAAGTAGATGAAAATGTTAGTACATTTGGTCGATTTTAAAGTTTTGTTTTTGCCAAGGAATTTTCACAATGGCAATTGACAATGGTACATTTTTGTATGGCATTGAGGAATAAAACGTTTTTCCAATCGGAAACATAAACACATATAGTTTGTCAATAAGTGACAGGACAAATGTATTTAAAAACAATAACAAAGTTCGTCGAAATTTTGTATTTTGAAACCGTTTCACTCCTCAGTCCCATTTTGTTTCGTTAAAAACATAATCAATTTAATATATTGAATCCTGAAAACTTTCTCACCTACGAACATAAGAGTGATATCATTTTTAACACAGTTTCTGGGTTAGTAACAGAGATCATTGTTAAAATTAGTTAAAGCGAGTAGAATTGGTTAGTTCTGCTAAAAGTTAGTCAATCAAATTA
The DNA here is from genome assembly GCA_022817305.1 of Leptoteleia sp. ZL-2020. Lineage (NCBI taxonomy): Eukaryota > Metazoa > Arthropoda > Insecta > Hymenoptera > Scelionidae > Leptoteleia > Leptoteleia sp. ZL-2020. The sequence continues at coordinate 29,578 of JABFPN010000200.1, read as the reverse complement.
GCTGTTTAAGTAACCTTACTCTCGGACAAGACGAATCGTGAAACATCTACTTTTATATCGTGCGTTGAATCTAAACAGACATTGCATCCAATGGTGGGATACCATCACCTGGTACAACTAATCTTTCCAGCCGGGATGACTAAGAGCCTAGATAAATCTAACTAGCAATGACACAGATCAACGGTTGGCACTGTTTTTCTAACATTTCTCTGAACTAGCTTCTGATTGCTAAATAAATTCTATTTTGGCAATGAACCAACTACACTGAGAGAAATATGACCGACAAAATTACTGTTTCTAACTGTGTTTCAGATGTATATCCATATTTCAGTAAAAATTATTGCTGTTTAAAAGGAAATATTTCTTTTTTATCTAAAAATGTGACAGTTAAATCTAATTTCTCTGCTATTAAAATGCAGTAACTTTTACTGAAAGACGAAAAATCCATGAAAACAAATTTATATTTGTTGTTATATAATTTTTTTTCATGGATATGCATCTGATAGACAGTTAGAAACAGTAATTATTTTCTGTCACACTTTTCCCAGTGTACGTACACTGGGACCCCGTGACGGACACATAAATGAAAGTTCTTGCTGAAGTCCGTCAAACCTGGCACTATGGTCGACATAATTTTGGCCAAAACATTTCCTAATCGATCCTGAATGAAGCATTCGACGAAGAACGGGTTGTAGCCGACGTCGATGTTGTAAAACCGGTAACCTCCCTGCGCTGTTCGGTATAATGGACTGGTGGACTGGGGCCTGGCAGTCAAGGGCCACCTTTTAAACGGTGACAGTTGAAAATTTACGTACAAACTGTCGCCATAATCGTAGGAGCACATCAATCGGACGCTGGTATTGGGTTGAACTTCGAGCCTGACGGGTACTATACTCACTCTGAGCTTACCTAACGCATGCAACATAAACTCATGCAAATTCGTTCACGTGTTACCTAGGCGGATAAAACAGCACTGTTGCTGAAATTAGAATTGGCTATTAATTGGAAGGGACGTCGAAATTTATTTAAGCTATGGGGTATTATTGATTTTAATCGTTAGCTTCATGCAGTGTAAAGAGATTTTGAATAAAGCTCACCTAATAGTGTATTACTTAACGATGGAACAAGTGGTTTTAAGTTGGCAACCCTAGCCAAGAGGAAGGCTTACCAACCTAAAACCACTTTATTTCGAGTTGAGTACGATATTTTATTCGCGTTAAAGTGGAATACGTTGGCATTTGTGGCCCGCAGGGCTACCAATACATTACATTTTTAAGGCGAATAAATTATCGTTATTAGTTGCTTCTTTTTGAAGATTAAATTGGAGCGATTTTATTTTTTTTTTTAATTTATTATGGAAAAATTAATATTTAGAAGATTTAGAATTAGCAGTAAAAGCCTAAAATAATAGAAAGTTAATTAAAAAGAATTATGCGTGGAAATAGGATTAAATTTGAAATTGGCTCGTTTTATTTCCTCATTTTGTGTTTGTTTTGTAAAGTTTGGTATGTGAAAATTTGTTGCTGTGGGAACTGTAATAAAGCTCTAATCTTTCAGAGCATTTCTAGTCTAATTTATTCTATTTTCGAGCGCAGGTAATGAAAGTATATCTTTTCAGATAATACATGTTATTCGTCTGGGTAATATCTGGAAAATAATATCTGAGACTATCGTCTGGATATTTTTTGGAAGTAATTTGGAGAATGTCTGGAAATTATTTCCCTAGAACTTCCCCCGAAAATCTTCAGAACATCCTCAGAATATCCCCAGAATATATTCGGACGAATTATCGTCCCAAAAATAGCTGCATATTGGCTGGTTCGTCCAGCACTCCAATAGATGGCGCTGGTGACAAGTTTTCCACAAGAGCATTGTCACGTGGAATGTATATATATGCGTTAATAGATTGGAGAAAGGGTAACGGTTGGACGATTCAGCCAATATCCAGCCTACATCCAGAATTTATCCATCCTACCCTATTTATGGTTGCATGTGCTATCTGAAAACAACTTACCATTCATATTTAGATCATTAAATAAGATTACAAACTGGTTTGTACATGTTCGCAACTTGGAATAGCAATTGGTACTGTTTCAATATTATCTTCCACGAGTAGAAGTAAAGGAATGATAGTATTTACCATAATTTACGTATATACTATATATATATATATATATATATATATATATATATATATACACATATATAAGAATCTCACCAACGTCCTCGCAGTACAATCCAGAGTAACCATGCGAACAATGACAAACAACCTGTCCATTTCGGTTCATCTCGCAACTCTCCTCGTTCCCATTGCAAGGACAGCGTCTGCATGATCCCAGAATACTAAGCGTCCTGTTGCTAATGTCCCTGTAATAGCCACGACTGCAGGTCTCGCAGGAGGTGCCAGTGTACCCTTGGGGACAGCGACAGACCTCGACCTGAGTGGCTCGCGGATGTCCAGTCTGAGTGTCAACCGCTGTATCCAAACTGATGTCGCTGATAGAGGTGGAGACCATTTCCTCGCTAAACGTTGCACGAACCAAAATAGCTTCCAGATGGGATAGAACTGTCATCAGGTCTGCTCGAGAAGCTGTACGATGTCCTTCGGCATTTAGGCGGCGCCATTCACTCTCCCTTATGGGAACTGAATAAATCTTGAGGATAGAAGAAGAGTGTACAAGTTAATTTTTGTGCACATGGAGGTAATTGATTTAAGGAAAATCTTTTGGAAGCTATTAAGATGGATCCTAATCCAAAATGTTGCTTTCTACAGCAAAGTCAGAAATTTAAGATGTTCTCATGGAAAAGAACTTATATTGGTGTCGTATAAAGGATTATTATCTCATATTCACTTGGTACCATTCTTATTAAAATATAATAATATATAAATGAGAGATACCAGGGGGACTCTGGATTGAATAGTCTGGGGGTTGGTCCAGAATAAGGTGATGCCGTTTCCAACTAGAATGATATCTTGGTCTTCATAGATATGGGCTCCTTCGTTGGTTATAATCTGTTGGGTTAGGGTGAGATGTCCGCCGTAACTTTTGACCTTGTTGCCAGTAAATGCGGAGGGTAGTGACCAGAACAATCTCGGACTGCTTCTATCTCTTGCGAAGTGATGTCCAATTTCATTGAGGGCTACGTTCAATTCGAAGCCGTCCATAATAATTTCGCGCCTATTTCTGAAAATTAAAGTCAAGCATGAAATATGGAAATTCGTTCGAGTTCTTCGTAGAATTGTCAAAATATATTCTCGATTCGTTCGACTTAGAAAGTTTCGCTTTGATGAAATTTTTCACGATTAATAATTAAAATATATGGCTTACGAGTCAGTAAGTACGAATCCGTGATTGTGATTGTAAATCAGCATTGGGATTTGTTGTAAATAAAGGGAGCTCTCGTGGCAATAGCTGGTGACACCGCTGCAGAAGCATTCGTTACAACCATCCGGGTTGTTTGCAGATAATCCAAAGGTGTCGGGACGGCATCGGTTGCATTGTAAGCCTATTACGTTGCGTTTGCACACACATTGACCATTTATGCAGCTGCTGTTGCGAGACCCAGCTGGATTACAATCGCACGAACTGGGACGGTCGTGTGTCCAGGTACAGTCGTCCGGTCCACCGCGTGTGGCATTGCCTTCGTATCCGGGTTCACATAACTGACAACTGTTTCCGGTCGTGTGGTGAGCGCAATTCTAAAATGTACAGTTATCATTGTGATGCATAATTCTGCAGTTAAAGTTTCGAGTTAGTAGCTAAAAATGGCGTCAAAGGCCAAGGACGTAGAGGACGACCGAAAGTTCACGAAGTCGCGGAATTGGAAGTTTAGATACATTAGGAGTAACTCAACAAATAAGTAGTGAGTGGTATTAAAATGTAGAAGAACGGTGAGTTTGGCGTCGAAGGCCAAGGACGTAGGGGTAGGAAGGCCGAAAATATACAAAGGCGAGGAATTTGGAGCATAATTGAATGAAGATTCGTGCCAAACGCAAGATATAAAGTATAATTGAACTTACTTCGCAAAAGCCAGTTTCCGGGTCGCATTGATTAGAATGACCGTTGCAGTTACAGGGCTCGCACATTCCAAGATAAAGTCCCTCACCAGCCCTGGTGTATCCCGTATCGCAATCCTCGCAAGACAGACCTTTATAACCAATTGGGCATGAGCATTCTTCGACCTCCACTGCACGTCTTCTTCCGGTGTTATATTTTTCAGCATTATCTAAGGTCACTTGCGAAATCCTGAAAAGTATTATGCCTTTTAATACCATATATGCACCTAAGCTGTTATATAAAAAAAAAAATTGGTGGAAATCTTCCATTTTTTCCTCTTGACATTTTGTTTCCTACATTATCGACACTACTTGGCTTCATAAATCCTTACGGCATCGTATATCTAAAGCATAGTATTTCAAACTGACGATGTGTCTTTTTTTTATTTTTTTTTAATTTACACATTTTATTTGCTTCGAGAAAACTTTTGGCAACTTTTCAGAAAAGTATGTTTCTTATAAAACTGTTTGATTTCCGAAAATAAGATTAGTATTTAAGGACTGAATGATGCATCGATAAAAGTTTTCGCGATTGGACCATTGTGAGTTTAAATTAACAGCGAATAAACTCCGAAATGTTCCTATCGTATACAATTTTCAACAAACTTACGCGGCTTCATCCGTATGGGTGGTATAAGTGGCTTTTATTTTAATGGCTTGAACGTCGGCCAACGCCATCAACAAGTGTTCTCTATCAGCCGTAGTACCGTCAGTTCGTTGCCAATATTGCTCCAAAAGCGGAACTGAGAATGACGTCTCAACATTAGGGCTTGGTGACTCTTGCGAATAATACAGCAAATTGATGTCATTAGCCTGCAATTAAACAAATTTAAAATAGTTAAATTTGAAATAATAATCGAAAAGGGGTGAAAGGATCCTGATAAATAAAATAATATTAGGGTATTGAAGAATAAAACTGTTTGGAATTACAAGCGTAAACAAAAATTGTTTGTAAATAAACGAAAGGACAAATTTACAAAACAAAAACAATGTTTTTATTTTTATGAAGTAGTTCTTTATGTATTTAAAAACAAAAGAAACTTAAGTTTGTTTATATTTTGTATTTTGAAAACAAATAAGAATTGTTTGTAAACATACGAAAGGACAAATTCACAAAACAAAAACAATAACAATGTTTTTATTTTTATAAATTAGTTCTTTGTGTATCTAAAAACAGAAGAAAAGTAAGTTTGTTTATATTTTGTATTTTGAAAACAAATAAGAATTGTTTGTAAATATACGAAAGGACAAATTCATAAAACAAAAACAATAACAATGCTTGTTATTGTTTTGATTTTTTACGTAGTAGCTCTTTATGCATTTAAAAACAAAAGAAAGTGAAGTTTGTTTACGTTTCGTATCTTGAAAGCGTTTTATTCGTCGGTCTCGCAATAATATTAATAATACCACTTACGCTGATGAGTTCGACATCCGCAGCATTGTTTTTGGAACTGAGTCCACCAGGTGATGGTACGTAACGCACGGTATAACTGAGATAACCACCGTAAGACGTTATTTGATCACCAAGGAAGATACTGGGGAGTTGCCAATAGTACACATTGTTGTATCCGCGATTGGGGAAATCGCTGTATACGATTTGGCGATGCGCACTGTCCAGTCGAATATCTTGGATGATTGGTTTCGCTTCCGGATCCGTTGACTCGATGAGGGAGAAGTCTCGAATTGAATTTGTAAAGGATATGCGTATCTGTAAATGTAATGTTTTCTTTACTAATGGCGCATTAGTAATTGATTTTTAAAAAAATATTATTGATGATTTATTTCTCTCTTTGAGTAATGAATTGAGTAAATGAATTTTATGTTTGTTACACATGTTGGACATAATACATATGTGGATTATATGTTGCACATATGTGGATTATATGTTGCACATATGTGGATTATATGTTACACATGTGAATTATATATTACATATATGTGGATTATATATTACACCTATGTGGATTATATGTTGCACATATGTGAATCATTTGTTGCACATATGTGGATCATTTGTTGCACATATGTGGATTATATGTTACACATACGTGGATTATGTTACACATACGTGAATTATGCTACACATGTGGATTATATATTACACCTATGTGGATTATATGTTGCACATATGTGGATTATATGTTACATCTATGTGGATTATATATTGCACATATGTGGATTATGTTACACCTATGTGGATCATATGTTACACATATGTGAATTATATATTACATATGTGAATTATGTTACCCATATGTCGATTATATGTGCACATATGTCGTGTGTATGGAAAACACACGGTGAATTCGATTATTTTCACGCGCATTATATTTAACCAGAATGAATCGTATTTTATAAGTACCTCGTTTCTGAACCAGTTCGACGCCGAACATTTTCGTGTGATACCCATGCAGAAACAGCTGATGCAGCCGAATTTATTTGCCGCGGCTAAGGTGAATGTGTTGGCCTTGCATTGATCACACGTCAATCCGGTTACGTATTCCTGAAATACAAGCGAACGTAATGAAATGCCACGATGAATTTTAAATAAGCCGCCTTCTCATTCGGACCGATTGATTATTCCGTTAGGATGTTTTAAGTAAACGCAATCAATCAGCCGATATAAACTTGTTGCTATTTGTAAGAATAAAAAAAAAAAATGAAGGTCAATAATTAATAAACGTTATGATTGTACTTACAATGCAATCGATCGATAATGCGTCCGATAAATAAGTAAGCATTAAAAATTCAGAAACAATGTTTATGTTAGTTTATGGGTTTTTATATGTTAAAGATTCTTTTAATAATAATATAATCATATATTGCATATATGGGAGAAAAATTATTCTGCAAATGACCTATAATACACTTATTTAGGGATACACTAGAGTTAGGGATAAATATTGTCCCTAATCGGGATTGGTGACGTACTTGGGTACGGTTATTACTCCAATATTGAGACTTTATCGCACTAGGGCTACAATACCATCTGCTATAAGTTTTACTATTTGCGATTTTAATTATTTTTATTTACCTTGCAACGACACCTTCCCGTTAGCGGGTCCGCCGTGACGCTAAGGCTTCCATCGGGATCACATTGTGGTCCGTTAGGTACGCACATATCGCCCGGCATAAGGGGATTACCGCGGTAACCAGGAGCGCACTTTTCGCATCTTCGACCATCATATCCAACGGGACATTCGCACGTTGGGTGACCGTCCGATCCAAGGTGACATGTCCGTGCAAATCTATAAACGAATAAATTAAGGTTTTAGGTCATAAAAGAAGTAAAGGTAGTTATAAGGGTGCGAAAGGTTGAAGACTTATCCTCCTTTCCAAGTTAATATCTTATTATACGGTTGCTTACTGGTTTGATGGGTTCGTAAGGGGACAAGGACAAAGCTTGCATGGTATGTTCCTCGAAAGGTCCCCATAATGACCCGGAGGACAGGGTACATTATCGGTTTCGGCACGGCACAAGCCCAACCAAGCGCCAGTCTTCTGCCGAGTGTAACCAGGCGTACACTTCTCGCAGGAATTTCCAGTATACCCTGCAAAATAGTACATCATTTATTTTGGAATCCCATGTATCATCGGTTGATGCAAATTTCATAGTGGTAGGGTATCCATTTACCCGTTGGACAAGAGCATTCCTCGACGAATGATGCGGCGCCCAATCCAGTATTGGTTGCATCAGCAGTATCCATAACGATGTTTATGATAGCCGTGTCCAATTGTGGATCGTCATCGTACTTCATCCTGGACAAAAGTATCCGTTTAATAAAGAAAGAAACGTCGAAATAAAAGTACTATGTCTTACAAAGGTTACTTACTTGATTAGAACATTGTCAACGTCCGCCAGGGCCATCATGATCTCTTCCCTAGAAGCCAACTCTTCGTACCTTCCATCTATCTTATACCATTCACCTTGGAAGAACCTGATACTTTCCTCGTTCCTGTACCCCGGTGATAGTTCGCTACCTTTGTGTACCAAGGTATACCCGTTTCCGCTCAGTATAACAGCTGGTGCCGTGTTCAGTGTCCTGGTACCGTTGAATCTCACGGTGTACTTCAGGTACCCACCGTAGGACTTCAATTGACTTCCGTGGTAGCTTTCCGGTAGAACGAAGTAGGGTACCGTGTAGTTGGACGCGGTGTAGTACGGGTTGTAGGCTCGAACTCCGTCTCGACCGAACGGCGACACGTCGTACAATTGATTGACTTCCGTGGAATTCCAAACCAGCCGGATCCTGGGGAACGTTTCCACTTGCATGATGTTGTAGCTGTCGAATGGTGGTGGAATTTGATAGGTGAACAGGTTGGCGCTCTTGCACTTCCTGCTGGTTCCGAAGCAGAAGCAGGATATGCAATCCTCCGGGGATGTGGCTTCTGAGTTGAATGTGCCTTCGGGACACACGTTATCCTGGGACTTGACGATTAAAATCGTATCGGGCACGGCAAAGGTGAATCCGATGATGTTGATGGCTTCGCAGGAGTAGGCTCCCTGATCATCGAAAGTGATCTCGGGACATGTCAGAGTTCCGGTTCCGTTTAAGGATTCGATGTTACATTTGGAAGGTACGTGGCCCCAATTCAACCGGAAGTTGATCTCTGGAATTGGGACTCCTATGGCTGAGCAGGTCAGCTCTAGGGTATCATCTGGATTCAAGTAGACCATAGGTGGGGGTGTCTTGACGATGGTTACAGCTCCTAAAGTAAATGATTTTTATTAGCGCAATTCATTTTACGTCCAGTGTTTGGTTATTATTTAGAAACTTACTGCAACCCCATTCGTCGCTCCCATCGAAGCAGTCTCGTTCGGAGTCACAGTGATAGCTTTTGGGGATGCACTGAGCTCTGGAGTGGCATTGGAATTCGCCGTATCGGCAGGGCGAGCCTATCGGTGCTTGGGCGCAATTCTCTTCGTCACTGCCATCGGCGCAATCCTTGTCACCGTCACATCTCCATATCTTGGATACGCACTGTTTGTTGGCACAGCGAAATTCGTTTGGCTCGCAACCGTGAAGGCCTAAAAAGATCATCATGCCTTATCTCACCACGTTCATACCAGAAATTTAATATTCTTTAAAACTTTAGCGGTACATACTAACGAGACCAAAGTCCTGGACCAAAACTAACGAAACTAACGAAACTAACGAAACTAACGAAACTAATTGCGTTTTCAGTTCAGTACTTAGGTACGCTATGTTATGTTAGCAATGTCTGCTTCTTCAGCTGAACTATATTTATTCAAATATAAAGTACTTTAATTTATTTATAAGTTTCACGATACTAACTGCATCTCATCTCGTCAGATCCATCGGTGCAATCAAATTTTCCGTCACAAATTTGGTTTTTCGGTATGCAGTCCCCGTTCGAGCAAGTTGCCTCGTCGTATTTGCAGACCAAGGGAGGACGGGTCACGAGTTCTACGTCTAAAAAGCGAAACAATTTGTACTGTTAAAACTGTGCTTGGATGTTTATTTACGACAAATGGAACTTAATTAGCTATATTTGTAAACATTTCCGAGAACATCGGGACAAAGACAAATAATAATAAACAAATCATTGTTTATTTACATTTGGAAGGACACGGGAGTATAAAATAAAAACAAAGACTGTTTACATTTCGTATTTTAAAAACGTCTCGAGTCCCATAAAAATGTCCACTTTTCCAATGAAACAAAAGTTCATCTTGTATCAAATGGAATATGTTAACACGAAAGGGATTACTCTAGGTTGAAATGGAATTCTTTTTGCATCAAAGAAAAATCTTCTTTGTTGCATTTAACATCTCTAAGGTACCGTGCATCACAAAATTGACAGGTTAATAATATTTTTTTCGCAAAAAAGTCTTCGAAATGATTCGATCTTACGTTTTTCCACCGTCAAGTGGACTCGAATTAGATGATTCGGTAGATTGGGATAATCCACGGCTTCGCATATGTAGGTTCCACCGTCTGTGAGTTGAATGTTCGGTATTTCCAGTCGGCCGTTGATGTCTCGACTCCCGGTTGGCAAAGCATACGCGTCATGACTGGAGACGAGACCTTCTTTTCGCCAGCGAACTCTTGCTCGAAGTGGTCCTTCGTCGCGACATTGGAAGACTACTTCTCGGCCTGATTTAAAGTTGAAATTATTATACTTTTTGGTCATTGCAGCGAGTATTATTTCGCAAATGTATGATTGAAGGGTGAGGTCCCCATGAAAACATTTTATATAGGTAGAATATGTTTTCAGGAACATGCCCGCATACATGCCACATATATGCCTGTATATATGCCACATATATGCCTGCACATATACCACATATGTGCCACATATATGTCTGTATATATGCCACATATGCCTGAACATATACCACATATACGCCTGCACATATACCACATATATGGCACATATATAGCACATATATGCCACATATATAGCACATATATGGCAACCTATATAAATTTTTCTTCATGGGTCACAAAAAGACATTGTAGCAACTATAACCATATAATATTACCGTACAGTAATATTACCATACTTTACAAAAGTCTTCCAATTGAAGTCAAACTTTTATACGAGTCTATTTTTCATTTCAATTATAGTGGGTACAATTTTTTGTAAATGTTTACATGGTTCTTGTAGCATCTGATTGAGTACTTAATTTTTTTAAAATTTTGTTCTCTATTATGAAAAATTATTATTATATTAATGGCGATTGTGTACGTGCATGAAAAATTAGTTTGCCAGACTATTGTCAGAATAGTGGTCGAATTTAATGACCTGCCAAAGTTGGTTGGCGATTGCTTTTTTCATACATAAAATAAAAAAAAATAATGACACTGAGTGCGTAAGTCGTAGTAAGTCATTCGTAATCTACGCATGATTCTCGTTAGTTCACAATTACTGTACAGTAATTAATGTGAAAGTAAAAATAATAAAAAATATATATTTGCAGATGTCTTACAAAGACAGTAATAAAATTGAAAGCTCAGAATGTTGCGAGACTGTAGAAGTGTCCGAAGAATATTTACAATATTAAACGATCAAACGATTTGTGATTGCAATTAGTACTAATATTTGCTCTAATCACAAAGATATTTATATATTTGGCATCTACTGCGTTTATGTTATTTTTATGTGTTAATTCAGTACGACTTTCTCGTCGTTTGTTATCCTTAAATGATAACAATTTTATGAACGGAAAGAGAGACTCTGCTATGATTGGCTATTAGCAACGTAAATTACTTTGGATTGTTGCTCGATAATCAACTTACCTTGCTTAACGGTGTCTAGCAAAAACAAACAAACAAACCAGATTATTATCTAACGTATTTATGTCGATCCGGCTATTTTAATCTTTTTTTAAGTTTAAGATATGTTGTAGTAAGATTTTCAACGTGAATTATTTTTTATTTTTGACGTTACTCTAGTAAAAATATGTAAAAGTATTGTAAAATTGCAATTAATATTTTGAATTTTTTGAAAAATTACTTTCATCTTTTTAAATATATCTAGTTATAATATTATATTCAGTTGTTCGCTGTGATCATTGCAATTTTTCAATTCGGACGTTGGAATAGTCTTAAAAGTATAATGTTAAGTGTTCATTATTAACTGCTCAAATTATTGACTTAAATCACGTACTTTCTTTGATGATTTGCTCGCTGGGATAAGTTTTCAGATTGAGCTGGGTGGATGAGCTCTCGCCTGCAACAGAAAATTATTTCAAACATTTCTGACAATTACTTCCTAATAGTAATAGCGCAGCTATGATGAAACATCTTCAGTTTAAGACATTAATTGTTCCTTCTGTGCACAATAGTATGCGCACAATAGTACATGAACAATATTATGCGCACAATATTACGAGTTCGATAATATGCGCATAATATTGCGAGTAAAATATTACACGGACGATAATACGCGCATAATATTGCGAGTACAATATTACAAGTACGATAATATGCGCATAATATTGCGAGTACAATATTACAAGTACGATAATATGCGCATAATATTGCGAGTACAATATTACAAGTACGATAATATGAGCATAATATTGCGAGTACAATATTACACGTAGGATAATATGCGCATAATATTGTGAGTACAATATTACAAGTACGATAATATGAGCATAATATTGCGAGTACAATATTACACGTAGGATAATATGCGCATAATATTGTGAGTACAATATTACAAGTACGATAATATGCGCATAATATTGCGAGTACAATATGATGCGCGAAATAATATGCTTATATTAATGCACTCGCAATATTATGCGCGCGATACTGCGTGCACAACACTACACACACAACAATATGCGCATATTAGTGCGCTCACAATATTATGCGCACATTAACAAGCGCACAATAGTGCGTACACAATATTACGTCCACAATAGTATGTGTATTTATTATAGGGACACAAGTTATTTATTGTGAGGAAATAATATTGGATCAATGTGAGTAAAACAATTTAAAGTGTTTGGTATAAAAGTCCTTCGAATCGCGTAGCTACAAAAATGGTTCGAGGGTTTGGAGGAAATACTAAATTTATAAATGCAGATACATTTAAAGAAAACTGTCATCTGTCGTCCGTGTCTAAAGTCAGCAACCTCAGCTGTAGGGAAAAAAGGTGTTTTTCTTTTCTTTTTTTTTGGTTTTAATGCAGTTATGTCTTGGTATAAGTAACAATCGATACGTCGTGAATAGAACCCGTGTCTTTATTTATGAACATGCGAAAATATTTGGTCGAGTCTCAATATCAGATGTCGCGGAGCCGAAATAGAAAATGTAATAATTGATCGAGTCACGCTAATGCGCGATTGTTAAATTGTTAAATTCAACAGGTTACCCATCCGTTATTTCGGGAGAACCCATATCGATTCATTGAACGAGATATTCTTTCCCGATCAAACGATTGGCTGAATAATTAATGGAAAGGTTTAATTTCTAATACCATTCAATTTCGGTGGGAATGAAAAAGTAGAACTAAGTGCAAAGTGTATTTAAGATTTTTTTGTTATATTTCTCTATATATGGTCACATATATGGTTGCACATATGTTACACACATATGTGACCATATATGTACCTATGTATTTAACGTATATGGGGACATATATGCCACATATGTGGGGCATTAACGTGGTTCAAATCACATTTGTTTACTTTTACATGGGTTCGTGTTATGATTTGTCGTTAAAGAAGTCGCAGTCTAATTCGATATTATTTTCGAAAGGACAATCAGAATGCCTGTTGCAACGTCGAAAGTTTTTCGCGTAACACGATTGTTAGATTTTGAGGTGAAGTTTTCGTATGCGAATGCCAAATCAAGTCGCTGTTCTTCGTTGTATTTTGTCTCGGTTTGGTAGTCAACTTTTCTTAATTAAAGGAATGAAAAGATTTTTTTCAATTTCCTCTTTGGACCTACCGCATGCACGCTCGTCCGATCCATCGCGACATTCGCGTAGTCCATTACAACGAGCTGAATGGGGCACACATGAGTTGTCCGATGTACATCTGAACTTTCCAGCCGGACAATGTCCGGGCATAGGATGATGTCCTGGGCCTTCCTCTTCGTAAGGAGTTGTCGTTTCTGTGGGGGGAGGGGGGAAACATAAATAAATAAGGATTATATTTATTGACGTCTTAAATCAAATTTATGTTGGTTTTGATAAAAAAAAACCACATGTATAACTACAGATTAGGACACAAACTGTGGCATATTCTGTGGCACAATCTGTGGCATAAGTTGTGGCACAATCTGTGGTACATTCTGTGGCACAAATTTCGGCCCAATCTGTGGCGTAAGCTGTGGCACAGTCTGTGGCACAAGTTATGGCATCAGCTGTGGCAACAACAATGGCACGATCTGTGGCATAAGCTGTGGCACAATCTGTGGCCTCAGCTGTGGCACCATCTTTTGGCATAAGTTGTGGCACAAGTTGTGGCATCAGCTGTGGCACGATCTGTGGCACAGTCTGTGGCACAATCTGTGGCGTCAGCTGTGGCACAATCTTTTGGCATAAGCTGTGGCACAGTCTGTGGCACAAGTTATGGCACGATCTGTGGTATAAGCTGTGGCACAATCTTTTGGCATAAGCTGTGGCATGGTCTGTGGCACAAGTTATGGCATCAGTTGTGGCATAATTTGTTGCGTAAACTGTAGCACAAATTGTGGCACAAGCTGTGGCGAAAATTGTTACTTTAACCAAGGTAACACAGTAATAACGATTACTTACCGCAATTATCTTCGTCCGATCCGTCATCGCAATCGATAATTCCGTTGCATTGCTGACTAGCGTGTATACAATCGCCATTGCTGCACAAGAACTGATTCCGTCTACATCCTACAAATAAAAAATCGACATGCAATCTTTGCCGAAGGAAATTCGAAATAACCATAACGAATGCATGACACATTAAAAAAAAGAATATACATATGTATATATATGTATGGCATATATATAACTCGATAATCTATACTCATTTTGAAATGTTAATAAGTACGTGTACGGCCATATAAAATCACAGAAATGATTCGCCGTGGCTATCTAATAGGCAATCTAGAGCTCTGACCATATGTACATAATAAAAATCGTCGAAATATTTGGTAATAAAATGCTGCTGAATATAACACCGCACAGAAAGAAGGATGGCTGAGACGAGGCAGGTTACACTTAAAGGACAAAGTAATAAATAAACATCCTATGTGTATTTATTTACATGTGGAATGATTTCAGAAAAAACAATGACAAGTTAACCCTGAAAAGTTGAACTTCTTTAAACACGATGTTGGGAACTATTTACATGGGATCAAATGAAAAAATTTTCTTTCACTAAAAGGTATATCTACAGCTTGAGCAAGAGTCAATTAATTACACTATGATACAGAGACGAAAATTGACGCTTTTTTCACAACGCATTGTTTCCACGATATATTGTAATAAAATGTTGTTTAAACGCTGAAAGAAGATGATTGTATTGTCAATTTGCTGGTGGTGATTTGTTTTAAGTTACTTCATTTAGTAATCACTGTAACCCATGTAAAAATTAACATATGTGTGACATATATGATTTGTCCCACATATCTTAACACATGTGGCATATATGCGAACATGTGTTCCATATATGTGAAATATATGGGACATATATTCGATATATGTGATTTGTCCCACATATCTTGACATAAATGTGACATATATGATTCGTCCCACATATCTTAACACATATGTGGCATACATGCGAACATGTGTGTCCCATATATGTGAAATATATGGGACATATATTTTATATATGTGATTTGTCCCACATATCTTGACATAAATGTGACATATATGATTCGTCCCACATATCTTAACACATATGTGGCATATATGCGAACATGTGTCCTATATATGTGAAATATATGGGACATATGTTTGGTATGTGTGATTTGTCCCACATATCTTAACATAAATGTGGCATATATGAGAATATGTGTCCCATATATGTGAAATATATGTTATACCAAATAAAAATTAACATATGTGTCGCATATGTGGGACATATTTGTGACATATGTGGCATATGTGACAAGAATATATGTCACATATATAAATTTTTACCTGGGTAAGGTAATACTCATTTCTTTCAGTGCTTTAGAGTAACATTTTCTAAAGTTCATTTAAGACTTGCAAGAGATAGAATTCTGGGAGGAGAAAGGTCACTCGTAATTTTGAATTAAATAGACTTTAAGTCTGCAAGGTCGGACCATTCTGAAATACTTTGAGTCTGAGTCAGTCAAACGTCTGTTTGAAAAAAAAATTTTGAAAATAAGACAATTTGCATCGAGATTTGAACTCACGTTTCTGAAGTGAAAGTCCAGTACATTATCCAGGACTTTATAAATTTGTAGAATAATGCAAAAAATAGTTTGGGACGTATCAATTATCAATTCGTTCATCTTTAACTTCTTTCTCTTTCTGAATGTGTTTAAAAAAATTACTTTTCAAAAAAATGTTCTTCACTGAACCCCACTTAATCACTTAACCACTAACGAATTAAATGATATATATAAACATTAGGTTTGACTTTAAAATGTGGTCATTAGCGGTCATTAGCGATCATTGGTAGTCATTGGTAGTCATTGGTGGTCACTAACGAATCA
Organism: Leptoteleia sp. ZL-2020; assembly: GCA_022817305.1. Lineage (NCBI taxonomy): Eukaryota > Metazoa > Arthropoda > Insecta > Hymenoptera > Scelionidae > Leptoteleia > Leptoteleia sp. ZL-2020. The sequence goes on along the minus strand of JABFPN010000200.1, from coordinate 13,372 downwards.
AATGATACATATAAACATTAGGTTTGATTTTAATAGGTGGTCATTAGCGGTCATTAGTGGTTATTGGTGGTCATTGGTGGTCACTAACGAATCAAATGATATATATTATATATAAACATTAGGTTTGATTTTAAAATGTGGTTATTAATAGTCATTAGCGGTCATTAGTGGTCATTAGTGGTCATTGGTGGTCATTGGCGGTCACTAATGAATCAAATAATTTATGTAAACATTAGGTTTGATTTTAAAATGTGGTCATTAACGGTCATTAGCTGTCATTAGCGGTCATTAGCGGTCATTAGTGGTCATTGGCGGTCACTAATGAATCAAAACATTTATGTAAACGTTAGGTTTGACTTTAAAAGTTGGTCATTAGTGGTCATTAGTGGTCATTAGCGGTTATTAGCGGTCATTAGCGGTCATTAGCGGTCATCAGCGGTCATCAGCGGTCATTAACCCGTCTGTGTAGATTAGGTTGATTCCGAGGTACGTTCTATTTATCGAAAGCTTCTCCATGCCTACAAGTCTTTAATGATTCATCTATGAAAACTATAGAAATATAGGTGTCTAATTTTTAAAACAAGCAAAGATGCACTAGAACTTGCACAAGTGCGCAGATAAAACATATTTTCAACCAGGAACTCTAACGTTCGAATAAATTACAGTTGTATCACGTTAAACATTTTTTTAACTCACAAATTCATCTTTAGGCCGTTTGGTATTCGATTTTAAAAGTGGCCAATATATTTTGTCCACGCATGCTCTCGTGTTCTGTCAAATTAAGTGTGTTTCTGTGTATTAGTGTTTGATATATAGAACCATTTGACACTTGGTTCCGCAAGTGCTGGAGCCAAATTCATTCGATTTTCTAACGTCAACAACCTACACATCGTCTATTCGACTGCTAACACAGACTGACAGGGAACCAACGTAACACCATGATAATCTGGGGAATGTAATTCGTTTTCGAATTCGTGGAAGTCGTGCCACGAGTTTGTCCAAGTTTCGATAAATATTGTGCGCTGCTTTTACACGGAAGTATTTTGTAAGATTGTTGTAATTATACATCGAATGTGTAATCTTAGGTCTAAGCGTGCGGTAAACTTATACATCAATGGGTATAATTTAAAGTTAAAAAGCACGATTGTGAAAACGTACATTTTTTATTATGATCATATTATCCCTAATAAAAATGATACGTATATGGTCCATGTATGGTCTACATATGTTTTAACAATTTCATATAAGGAAACAAAAAATTCATATATGGACATACATGTTTTTCCTTAATCCATATATGGTCTATATATGGTTGATATATTACAATAATTATATCAATTATTGCCATACATCGACCATATATGGACCATATACGGACAATACGTGGACTATATATGGAACATATATGGATAATATACGGACTGTATATGGAACATATATGGACTATATGCGGACTATATATGGAGTATATATGGATTATCTATGGACCATATCTGAACTATATACGGAACATATACGGACTATATACGGACCATATATGGACCATATATGGACTATATATTGACTATATATGTTTCATTTTTACTAATTACTAAATGCATATATGATTAGAATATTATATCAATTATTGCCATACATCGACCATGTATGGACTATATATGGTTGATATATTACAATTGATTTCCATATAAGGGAATTATTAAATGCATATATTGTTAGAATATAATATCAATTATTGCCATATAATAACCATATATGTTCATATATGGATTAAGAAAAAACACATGTTCATATATGAATTTTTCATTTCCATATATGAAATTGTTAAAACATATGGGTCATATATGGATCATATATGTTTCATTTTTATAGGGATATTTGATATAATTTTTTTATTTTTACTATTAATATGTTGAAAAATCATTTTGCTACAAAAACTTTATATTTTTGTAAAGTAAATTAAAACGTTATTCTGAAATAATTAATAAAGAATGAAGTGAGGTGAATGGTCGTATCTATTGGAATGGATTGGTATATGATGGGATATATAAATGGTTACTTATGATATATGTTTTCTGCTTTTTGAAGTATAACTTCTTACAAGAAATCATTTATGTAAACATATAACTTCAGAGGGTTACAAAATTTTTAAGCTCTGATATATACATATATACAGGGTGATTCATTTAACTTGACAAAGCAGAATATCTGGAAAAAAAGATTGGGGGGGATATTCTTTGGAAAATTATGAGACTAGTATGAACCACTGTGTGAAAATAAGTTTTAAACTTAAATTGAAAATAACTGTTTCTCCCAATATATTATAAATAATAGGATAGAACAGGATTAGATGGATAAATTACATGGATAAATGATGGTTTTCATAGCAAATATATATGAAACATGAAACATGCATGGGACATTTTTACAAATGGAATTATGCAGGTTTCGTGGGGAAATTTTAGCGCCACGGCGGAAGCCACAATGGCAAAGTCTGTGGCAAGGTGAATTCATTTCTATAATAAATGCCACGCCATTTCTTTGCCACTTTTTCCATTGCTATGGCGAAACGAAACATATATTGCCCATATAAAGACATATTTTCCATATACAAAGAAAATATGGTCAGTGCACGGTCAATATATTTTTCATTTTACTAGGATGGTAATAAAAAGTGTATGCGAATGATGGAACTGCGGAATGAAACGTTTTTAATATTGTCTAATTGCAAAAGTAATGTTTGTAAATATTTGGAAGGTCAAATTAACGAAACAAAAACAATAATATTGATTGTTTACATCCAAAGGACATAAGAATGTAAATAGAAAACAAAAACAAAGTCTGTTTACATTTTGTATCTTTTAAAACGTTTCATTTTTCAGTCCTATATGCGAATTATAGAAATTCACCTTTAACTTTCAATTTTAAAAGTATGACCGGGATTAAGAATCAAAAGTGTATGATGATGAGGAAAAAAAATAGAAAAAAAAGAGGAAGAATAAATGGAAAGTGTAATGACAAACTACGGACGAATGAAATCTTTCAAGAAATCCACCAGATTGTCAAGGTTTACGGTTTATCTAACCGAAGCAGTACTGTTCGTCGGAAAAGTCGCGGCAATCGTAGAAATGGTCGCAGTGGTGAGCCTGGGGGATGCAAGTGCCGTCAGCACAAATAAAATCTGTCGGGGTACAACTCCTCGTCGTACTCTGATTCGACGGGAGTCCAAAATCAGCACCTGTACTTGGGCTGAAAGACCCGCTTTCTGGGTTCGTAGGCATTACCTCCGAAGTCTCCGGATGCCCCTTTGAGGAGGTTTTATCCCAAGCGTCTATACCTAGAAGTAACCCGATCTGAACCACAGTGCCTGATACGATTCGTCAATTCATTTCTTTTTACTTTTTTTTTTTAATTTTTTTTGTTTTTTGCACAACGTATTTCAACTGCACCATCGTTTTATCATCGTATAGTTAGTTATCGTGATAACCATAAAATTATTAGTTACTTATGGAGAACTTTTGTATAGGTACCATATATATGTTGTTGAAAATATGGAGCATATGTTGACATAAATGTGACACATGTGTTCCTTAAAACATATGCAGCATATATGAGGTATATATGGAGAGAAAATAATGTATATAACCATATATATGCAGCATGTAATACCGCATGTTACCATATGCGGCACCATATATCATATATAACTCCATATATGATCCTATATGTCATACATGGTTCCATAAATGATCCTATATGTCATATATGGTTCCATAAATGATCATATATGTCATACATGGTTCCATAAATGATCATATATGTCATACATGGTTCCATAAATGATCCTATATGTCATATATGGTTCCATAAATGATCCTATATATCATACATGGTTCCATAAATGATCCTATATGTCATACATGGTTCCATAAATGATCGTATATGTCATATATGGTTCCATAAATGATCATATATGTCATACATATGTTATATATAGGTCCATACAATATGTATCCATATACAATCTTATATGTCATACATAGCTCCTTATATGATCCGACATGCCATATATGGCTCCATATATGACTCCATACATGGCTCCATACATGGCTCCATATATAACTCCATACATAGCTTCATATGTGGCTCCATATATGTTACACATGGTACTTATATAAAATATTGTTCACAAGTATTTTTACTATGGTTATCTTTCTTCTATTAATCATGTGGTTAGACAATCTTGATTAATGATTTATTTAAACTCAATCATGATATTAATTTACTGTTAACTTTATTTTTATTACATCAGATCATAAAAACTTGTTGCAATTCTTTGCTTCGACTTTATTCTAATGAAATTGTACTTGAAACATTTATATCAAACACTTCGAAATCCCAGATCTTAAAATCGCACGTAAATTTATTTATGCCGCGAGTACTTTTGCCGAAACTTCGTAAAGTTCATATCGACAAGAATGAAAAGAAATAGAAGAGTCTTCAATCCTTATTCCCATGAATCATTATTTCCGGGCAATAAAATTTATAGGCCAGATAAATCAAGCTTTCGTAAATAATAAAAAAAAAAACAACTTCTGAATTGAAGGAACGGTCAATCAACACTATGGTTAGTCGTACTTTTTCCAGTAGGTGTATCAAAGGCTAAAACACGTGTTCATAATATATATAATATTCTCTACGTTGAGTGCAATGTAATTTGTCTAAATGCAAAGTGTTTCGGAAAGTGGTGGTACTCTTTTTTTTTTCCCTTCCGAAATGTTGTGTACAAAGGAATTTACTTTGCGCGATAATTGCGGGCAGAGTTAGTTACCTTCGTAACAGATACTCTCATCACTGTTGTCCGGACAGTCGGCTGCCCCATCACAAACCTTTAAATGTGGAACGCACGTGCCATCGCGACAGGTGTAATCAGTGTCCTGACATACGTGAGGTGGTTTCGCGTCACCAACGTTGTGCTCTGAAACAAAAGGCATTTTGCCGCGTTAATTCATAAATGCAAACGAAAACAACGGGGAGGGTTGATTAATTCCAAGTCACTTTATTCCTTTTAATTTAATGTTAATTCAATGGCTCGAAAGAGGAAAGAAAGGAAAAAAATAGTCTGGATTAACATCTGGATGATGTTTGGTTGATCTTCTGAGGAAAAGCTGGTTATAATTGGATATCGTCTGGTTTTGTGATCTGGATAATGGTTGGGAAATTTACCAGTTACAGACAGAGTTCTAGGCGAAAAGCTTCTCGGTTGGAACTGGATGGAGTTTGGATATAATCTGGACCAATGTCTAGATAAAAGCTGGATATTATCCCGTACCAAGAGGAATTTTCTAGCAGAAGGGGTCTGATAGATATCTGGATAAAAGCTGGATATAATCTGGGAGTAAACTGGATTCTCATCTGGATAAAGGCTGGATAATATACCACTCCTGTGCGGAAAAATACAGCTGGATGGTAGCTGAATTTTGGTAGGATAGAAGCTGGATCTTGGCTGGATCTTGGTTGGATACAAAACTGGAAAAGGATGGGTTTGGCGCGAATCCAATCTTTTAAAACGGATAGATATTGGCTGGTAAAAAAGACGGAAGAAAAACACTGATTCAACAGTTTCAAAAATAAAGTACTCCACCCTCCTGGAGTATTGGAATAATGGCTGACTGATCCAGCCGATTGTTACTCCCAGATTATATCTAAACTATATCCAGATGTAACTCAGATGCTTTTCGCCTAAAATTCCGTTTTGAACTGGGACATGTCCCAACCATTACCCACATCACAAAACCAGACGATATCCAGATTTTTTCCAGATTATAACCAGCTTTTCCCCAGGTGATTAATGGATATCCTCTAAGGGATCCTCTAAGGGATTATCAGAAAGTTGCTTTATACCCTTTCAACTTTGGTATCGAGGAATTTGGTGTCGATGAGTTGGGATAGCAATGATGTGCACGCGGTAAGGATGAAATATTGGAATCTAGTGACCAATAAAGTCAAAGATCAGCAGAATAGTGACTCTGACACTTGGTGAGTGGATAGTCAGGGAGTGCAAAAAGTGATTTATGACTGTTTTAGGATTAGCCTTACGTTCGTTCGCCAAATTGATGGTGTTTAAAAGTTTAGCAAGTAATTTTGGTAATTATTTGGTTCGTTACATCCCCTCCCCCCTAACAGGGGTGTTATTTTTAATACTGTCCATAGGTCGACAACCCCCCCAGACCCAAATGATGCAATACATCTTTTTTGTCTATTTTTCCACGCTGAATACGATTCCCTAGGATAAAATTAGCTATGTCTTATCTGCGAAAAGATATTTGCGAGAAATTGCCATTTTTACCCATTTTTGGCCATTTTTTTGGCAGATCCTTAACCAGTGGGGATGTAACAGACCCAATAAGCACCATATTTTTGGATGTTTAATTACTAGTAACTGTTTTTTTGGTACTTACCACAGTTCTTTTCATCGCTCCCATCCAAACAATCTTTTCTTCCGTCACAGAAGAAATCTTTGTTGATGCAGACTGCATTGTCGCATGGCGCGTGGCCTTCTTTACAAGCTGCAATTCGAAGCGAGCCACTATTAATTGGTGTCGATTATAGGGAGGGTCGAAGTTTTCCAAAAATAAAGGAGGAAAAAATCTTTCAACAGACTTTATCAGATATATAAATAGCGAGTAGATAATCGTATCATTTTCAGAATCAAACGAATAAGCCGTAACCATGAAATGAAGGTGAAGTAAAGTTTAACATGCTCTTCGTAGGTGCTAGATTAGTTTCCAGTGGTTACATTCTGTCACAGCTTATTCTTCAGCAAAAGGAAAAGTTCGTATCAACTGATCTCGGCTTATACGAAAAGATAAACATTCCGAGGAAAAAAGTCTTTGGTGTTGTAAACACTTTTTTTTTGTATCAACTTTTTTCCCGCGCATTCGAAATAGTTGAATATCTATAACAATAAGTATGTACAGGAATGTAAATGAAATTGAACGTAAGTTAGAAAACAATGAAAACAATAATTCTCCACTAAATTTACACGGGAAAAAGTTTTCGATTTGAAGGAAAAAACATATATATGTATGACAATAATAATCAGGCTTTTAGAGAAAGAAAAAGCATTTTCTACATTTTTTTGTTCCGTTCTTTTTGTGTGGAAGAATTTTAATGTCGCAAATAGAAGTGGAACTGAGGAATGAAACGTTTTTAATATTGATTGTGTACAAAAGGAATGTTTGTAAACATATAAAAGGTCATATTAAGGTAATCTAAACAATAATATTGTTTGTTTATATCCGAAGGTCATAAAAGTGGATGTAAATAGAAAACAAAAACAAAGTCTGCTTACATTTTGTATTTTGTGAACGTTTTATTAGCAAAATTTGTTACATCTTTTGATATAGATTAAGCTAAGTGTGCCACAGTATTTTCCACACGTCGAAATTTCATTAGAAAACTATGAAACTGAACAATAAAACGTTTTATTTAAAATTAAAACTTAAACAAGCAATGTTTGTAAACATTTGGAAAGTAATTGTTTTAAAATTAAAAAATGTAAACAAGTAATGTTTGTAAACAATTCGAAGGTTATGTTTTGAAAATAAGAAATGTAAATAAACAATGGCACTAAAAAGCGAAACGTTTTCGAAATACAAAATGGTAAAAAACGATGTTTTTGTTTGGTATTTACATCCATTCTTCTGTCCTTTGGATGTAAATAAACAATATTATTGTTTTTATTTGGTATTTACATCCAGTCTTTTGTCCTTTGGACGTAAATAAACAGTATTATTGTTTTTGTTTCGTTAATTTGACCTTACAGATGTTTACAAACATTATTTTTTATGCGGTCAATTTTTAAAAACGTTTCGTTCCTCTGTTTTACATTTTGAAGGTCATAAAATGGACTTAATTATGAAACAAAAACCATATTTGTTTACGTTTTGCATTTTAAGAACGTTTCATTTTCCAGTCTCATAATCAAGTCCCACTTTTCTCACTTCTATCGTAACATTAAAATCATTTGCAAAATAGCTTGTCCATGTACGTGCATCATTAAACCTTTTCTTACAACATTTTACCTTGAATGTTCACATGTTACATCGTTATGGTGCTCGAGTTAAATAAGTTATAATTAATGCAAAAAGTTTGAAAAATATGAAACGTGCTAATTCAGTAAAACATGTTCCAAACGAACCAACAGTTTGGAATACTTGTTGATCTGAATGAAAACTTTTTGCCCGTGTTCCACGTCGTTCCTTCTTTTTTTTCTTTTATTATTAAAAAACAGAGAGAATAATATGAAACATATCAATATATAATACTATGAACAAAAGAAAGATTAATAATCATCCATCGTGTAATAAGTCATAGTCAGGCAACCTATGCTGAAAGGAAAAGTATGAAATCAAATAATTCAAAAGATAGTTCCAAAAACGTTCGGTCAAAATGCATTCAAAAGAAAAAAAATACGAGTAGAATGAGAGAAGAACGAGACCCAACACACAATACATAACACGAACATGAATCTTATAAAGTAAAAAACCACGGCTAGGTGCTGAAAATACGGTCAAAGTATGGTTTTTTGCATTGATCAAGTTCTTGCGAGTGCAGGACGACTCGTTGTCCAATTCCCATTTCCAATTAATTATTAGGTTGTCCAAAATGCCGTTCACATCATGCTGAAGCATTATCGGTGACAGTGACATTAACGTCTTTGTTAGTAAGACATTATGTAGGTATGCAATAGAAAATCGGGCAGTAATCAAATTAAAATTTTCGGGCTGGAAGAGTGGAAAAGTTTCGGTGCCGCGGCAGTAGCTCTGTCTATTCTATTAAATGTGGCAAATTTTGTGGTAAATGTGGCAGAATATGTGGTTGAGTAAAATTTAATAAGTCTTCCACATGTGCTAGAGTAATTCACATAATTGGTTGGCATATAGGACCTGGTTAAAAATCAGTGTTAATTTATATATGTCAGCCATTGTGTCTAATTATATAAAATGTGGCAATGATTGTGGTAAATGTGGCAGAATATGTGGTTGAGTAAAAATTAATAAGTCTGCCACATGTGCCAAAGTAATTAAGACACTTAGTTTGCATATAGGACCTGGTTAAAAACTAGTATTAATCTACATATGGTAGCCATTGTGGTATACTATATAAAATGTGGCAATTATTGTGGTAAATGTAGCAGAACTTGTGGCTGAGTAAAATTTAATAAGTCTGCCACATGTGCTAAAGTAATTCACACATTTGGTTGGCATATAAGACCTGGTTAAAAATCAGTGTTAACCCATATATGTCAGCCATTGTGTCAAACTATATAAAATGTGGCAATTATTGTGGTAAATGTGGCAAAACTTGTGGCTGTGTAAAATTTAATAAGGTTGCCACAGATTTACCCACATGTGCCACAATATTTCCCACATATCCCACAAAATTTCCCACATATCCCACAAAATTTCCCACATATCCCACAGTATTTCCCACATATCCCACATGTGACATACCTGTGGGGTTTACATTTATTTTAATGAATTTTTTTTCATTAAACCACAAATTTCACCACATTTGCCACAATGTGTGCATTTAAGCCACATGTGGCAGATGCTGTGGCCCTAAAACTTTTCCACCCGGGTTGTTTTAGCGACCCATTTATTATTTCACTTTAAAACGCAAACTCATCAGAAATACGGTGTAATTAGTCATAAAAATTTCAGTGGGAAAATCAATTCCATATTTTTGCTTCTGGAGATCAGAAATCATGTCGACAGAATTGATCAAACTACTTTCTATTTACAAATCCATGGTGTAAAGTGACGTTGAGTTTATATAAGCTAGTTATAAAGAATAATTCTAGTATAAGACTTTTGGCGTATTCCAACTTAAATTTCTATGATAAAGAAACAGAAAAATAGAAACTAAAAAAAATCGTGCAAATTTCATCTGGCGAAAGTTTAATATTGCACGTCTGTTTTACTAAAAAGTATTTCTCGTATGACTTTTTTTTTTTTTTTTTTTTAAACAAATCATTTCTTATTCCTCAACAATTGTGATATCACAATTATCGTATGGTTAATTTATTTTCTTTTTTTTTTTAACAGTCACAGAAGGTGGAAGATATGCATGTGCATGAAAAAAAGAAGAAAAAAAAAGTAGACGAGGCTAGAAACGCGTGCAAAAATTCATTCTGCTGTTGACGTGTTCGAGCAAAATAATAAAAAAAGCATCATTGCGTGATTTGACAAATCCATCCGCGTGGCAATTTGACTCGCCCGGTCCATTCGCATATACGAGCATCCCATTATGACGACCGTATATAATATAATGCGGCCATACATTATTTTTCTTAATTATTACTCTTTGAATTTAATAATAATAATAAAAAAAAACAACGAAATAATAATTGTTCACTTTGACGACAGCGAGGAATGGGAAAATTTATTTTCCCTACTTGTCGCTTAATTATTTTGCCGTGTAGCGTATTAAAAAAAAAATTTTCATGAAAACCGCTTTAACGGAATAGTTTACATAACGAGTGGCCTCAAACTTCGGACGAGTACAGGTACGGGGAGAGAAAAAATTTCATACCAAAATTATTTAAATTACGTAAATGCCGTATTCATTCGTTTCAACTTTTCCCAATATCTCGGCCGACCAAAGTAGTTTTAAAGTATAAAGGGGCCCATTCTAGACTTCCCTGTTTCAGGCCCATATTTCAGTCTAGGCGAAATCATGGCCTTTTTTATACATAAAATTTAAAATTACTACTTATAAAAAAAATTATATAGGTACCATATGTGCTAAAAATGCGGTGGCATATATGATTCCATATATGGAAAATGTGTGGTACCATATACGGTTCTGTATATGCAAAATATGTGGTGCTATATATGGTTCTATATGTGCAACACGCGTGATACCATATATGGTTCCATATATGAAAAATGTGTGGTGCCATATACGGTTCCATATATGCAAATTGTGTGGTACCATATATGGTTCCATATATGCAAAATATGTGGTGCTATATATGGTTCTATATATGCGAAATGTGTGGTACCATATATGGTTCCATACATGTAAAATGTGTGGTGCCATATATGGTTCAATATATGACATAATATTCGATCATATACGCGGCATATATGCTATGTGTTAGTTTATTTCCATATAAGGTGTCATATATGGCTCCATATATGTGGCACATACGATCATATATAGGACATATATAGCTGTATTTGTTAGTTTCTTTCCATATATGTAACTATATATGTCAAATATATATATAACCATATATGTAACCATTTAATGAAATAATTCACCACGACACATATGTCCAGGTATTTTTTTTTATATATGCCCCACATATGTAACATACGTGCGACACACATCTTGATTTTTACGTGACATAACATATATGTCATATATATGCCTCATATATGATACATATGTGCTGCATATGTTTTCAGAAACACCTATCAAAACATATGTGTAACATATAAGTGACATATGGCACCTATATAAAATTTTTTCAAGGTTATTAAATTTGTAAAAAAGGATAAATTATGTTTTTTTTTTTTTTGAAAATAATATTAAAGCATATAAATATACATCATTAATTAATTACCAAAGAATTTGAAACGCATCAGACTCGTGGAAAGTTTTTTTTTTTGTGAATACTTACGATTTTTGCAGAAGAGCATGCGACGTGACGTTAATTTGGAAAATTTCTACCATTTTATCAATCACAATTCAAATTCGTGTGAACAAGTCTGTCTAATTACGGTAATGCTCATGCCGCTACTGGTTGCATATGACGTAACGCACGCTACGAAATAGTTGAGAGTTAAAGACTAATTGTTAGTTTAGGAAACGATAAATGAAACATATGAAATTTGTGATGATGCAGTGGACCACAGGCAAAAGTGCGGTAAACGCTATAAAAGCTGGCAGGATTGCGCTATAATTTGAAGCTGACAAAAGTTGATTGGAATTCTTTTTTTTTATTTTTTATTCAGCGATATTTATTACGTTGAAATAATCTGAAAATTTTTTGGGGTGTAATAAAAAGATTGTGTGATTTCAAATAATTATTAATATTCAGTTTGTTTTTGTTTGGAAGTCAGATTTTTTTTTTTTTTTTTTTTTTTGAAACGTCATAATTTATTCGACCTACTTTATTTATATAAGAAAATAAATAATTATATATCATAGGACTGAAAAATGAAACGTTTTAAAAAATAGAAAATATAAACAAACATTGTTTTTGTTTTATATTTACATCCATTTTTGTCCTTTGGACGTAAACAAACAATATTATTGTTTTTGTTTTATATTTACATCCACTCTTATGTCCTTTGGACGTAAACAAACAATATTATTGTTTTTGTTTCATATTTACATCCACTCTTATGTCCTTTGGACGTAAACAAACAATATTATTGTTTTTGTTACTTTAATTTGGCCTTCCAAATATTTATAAATATTACTTTTGCAGTTAAACAGTATTAAAAACGTTTCATTTTTCAGTTCCATTTAAATATATTATTGAGCATATTTATTTATAAACAAAATGAGGATAATTGCCGTACTTTTCATAATGTATAAATATTTTATCAATTTATTAACTACGTTGGAAAAACGTCGATAAATATTGAGGCGACGGTTTAGGTACGAAATTTTTCGCTAATCGGTTAAAGAATGACGTCCGAGTGAAAATTTTTTCGTCGCAAAATTGACATTTACCATCAAAGAAATCAATCATTTACGGAAATTAACATTCCCCAAAGTGAACTGCAATGTACCTACACTATGTTTTCCTGCGTTTGACTCGATATTTGCTTTTATACTTCTGATTCTGCATTGCAGTATCCGTTTCAATTTGCCCGCTAAATACTAATGTTAGTCTGCTAATTTATGTAATAATTCCCTGCTGGTAAATGGAACTCTTAAAAATAATAATTTTCAATTATTTGTCGAAAAATTGCTGCTCAATGAAGTAACAATGTTCGTGACTGTTCTGTAATGACTGAGCACACATTGTTACACAGTATTTTATTAGTAGTTGCAATTATATTGTGTAATATTTCTCAGGAATGTACCTAAATTCACAGTATAATTGCCTCAAAAAATTGTGTACATTTATAGTATTCCTTATATGGTTTAGAATTTAAAAAATGGAGTTATTAAGGGACCATTCTGGTGTTAGAGGCCAAAAATAGCACAATGTTTCATTTTTTTTTTTTTTACTTTGTAAGTATATATATTTAATTAAATTGTTTTATATCTTTTTTATTAGTTCCTTAAGAAGTAGAAAACATTTTTTTTACAATATTTTTCTACATATAATATATAATATCCT
>JABFPN010000199.1:0-60965 GCA_022817305.1 Leptoteleia sp. ZL-2020 | reverse complement strand
CATCCCACAGTCGATCCATTGCGGCAACATGTGTGGCTTATTGTGGCCAAGACTGTGGGCTCCCGCATGCCACAGTCTTAGCCACAGTGCTGCCATAGACTCTGCCACAATGTTTTTTCCACGCGGGTATGGCATACTTAAAAGGTATAATATAATGTAGATTATGCTATTAATAATCACCCTCGAGTCACAAAGCCTAGATTATTTATGGTACTTAATTTTCAATTATTGGAACTACAAGCTGTTATTTTAAACACTGTTATGATAATACTTGTAAAAATTTTGTAACACAAAAGTTTTATAATTTTTGATTAAACTTTTCTAGCTCTGTCCCTTATGTCCCCAAATAACAAAAAAAAAAAAAAAATTACAATTTTATCAAGAATTTTTCGCTCGGTGTTTAATTTTTCTGCACTTTAATAATGTATTAAAATTTATTTTAATAAAATTTTAAATTTAGAATTCACCAAATTGAAATTATGATAAATAAATAATAAATAAAAAAAATTTATGAAGGAGATCAGCTGAATTTGAAAATTTGTATAACAAGTGTATAGGAATAGCAAGATACTGTGAGTGGTAGCTAGAAGGAACGGGTTACCGTTGAAACGGATACGATCCTGGTTCATTGTACATGTTTTGCACAACTAATTAGCGAAGGATACATCTCAGTTGCAATGCACTTGACTATTTAAGGTGCACAAGTTGGCCCAGGCTAATAGCCATCAATCATTTCCAAATTTTGGCAACGTGTTGGACAACGCGAGCGGCAGGATACTATCATCTAAGTAGAGTTCTTCGGGACCACGGTTTCGGAGGTACGTGGGGTAAAGGGGAAAGAGGAAAAGGTCGAAAGAGAGGCGAGAGAGGAGAGCGGAGAGAAGAGCAGCGGGCGACTCGTTCAATATCACCGAAAACTCGGCCCAGGCTTAAAATGGTCTGCGACCGTACCTTTCGGCGCATAGTTTCGACTTTACCGAGTCTTCGCGTCATCGTTGTTATTTCCCAAAGCCATACGTAACACGTTAATTAATTATCTATCGAGTCATTTTTCTTATAATTTCATGAAAATCATCACACACATTAAATCTGCGTGAATTAAAATATCTATATGTATATTAATATATATTTCAGATATACTTCAAATTTGATTTTAAAATAATGATTTGCTAATATTTGTATATAATTATTTCATTTTGATACTGAGTTTCTGTAAAAATGTATCTGAAAATACTAAGAACACATTTTGATAATCCAGTATGAATTTAGTATAATATAAATCGTGTTATGATCTTGCAATTGTGTAAATAACTCGTTTGGTCATAGTCCGATTCAGAAGGGTGAATCAGGTACAACTTAGACTATTAATTGGTTCGATATGAATTCAAGTTTAATCTAGCAAATAGTCTGAAACCAATTGTTATCAGACAAGTATGAGACGGTGAAAAGTCTTACTGATATTAATTAAAAAAAGAACAAAGTAAATATATATGTATAGAAAGAGACTTGATCTCGTGTCCGTAAAGTGAAAGTATTATAATCCGCAAAATATTCAATTTAAACTCACAAGATAAAAAATTCTAAACATATATAAATAAATATAAATTTTAAGAAAAATACTTCAAATAAATTGGTTATGAACTTATAATTGTAATATAAATGTTTAATATTCACTCACCGACTGGATCCTTAACTGCGTCCTGTAACAAAAACGAAAATTTCCATTTAAAATTTTAGTTAAGAATAATTCTTATAATCGTATCATAAAAAATTCAATGTCTTAAACATGATTTTCTCATATGGAGATATTCAAGAAATGTTCAAAGATTATACACAGCAAATATTAATAAAATACCATAGTAATGTCTTTTTCCATTTGGGATGTTATCGAATAATATATTATACGATTAATTTATTTAAAAAGAAGAATATAAATTTATAACTCTTTAGTTCTATTTCAATATTTACAAGAAATTCTTTTTGAAAAGTTTGTTTCTATTAATCATATAAACAATGCATTTATTTACATTGTATTCATGATAACTACTGCAACTTCACTTTAAGCTTTACTTTTTACGAATGGACTATTAATTTTGTAACTATATAACATTTTGTCCTTGACATCATACCGTTCTTACCTATATATATTTATTAAAATTGAGACGAGCAGGAATGTCGGTTAATACTGACTGTTAAGTGAGAGCAAGGCATGCATCATTGAAGGTTTTCATCAACATCGAATTCAACTTGAATTTGAAGCGCTTGTGGAGCTTTGATGATGTAAACGGTAGAGCCGACATAGATATCTTATTGTACGGCAAGTTTACGAAACTGGAAGTAATTGTGTGTGTCCCTTTGTTCCAGCAAGCTTCTAATTACGAATTATGTAGTTCAAATGCTCTTTGGTTGGTTTCGTGCGCCAAAGTCTTCGTCTCCGCGAAACTTTCGTTTCGCTGTCACCGCTGAATTCAAATTTCAGCGCATTACGCAATTATTCGATATAGGACCCGATTAATTAGCTGAGTGAATACGAAGAGCTGCAATTGATCAGCTCTGATATTGGCATTCGCATTGTGTGACGTTAATTATTCGTAAATATCACCGAACAGCGCTTCGAAAATGGCACAACGCCGTTGCCCCGGATAATGGCAAAAATGACCGCTTTATTCACCTCGGTACGTCAATGTTTGCCGTCGCCGACTTTTTGTAAACCAAAGTAAAAACATGATCGCCCCTCGACTGCAAAATTAATGTTTTGTAAATTAAAGTTTTGCAGGCTACGTCATTTAGCAGGTTTACTGCGTCCCATTTATTTCTTTTGACGTATAATTTATTTTAGCCCACGGCAACGTAACAAATGGACGGCTTAATTTAATCTGAATAATTTTTATCGCTCCAAATAAATTTCATCAAAGTTCAACGGCAATAAGTTTTTTTTCAATTCTTCCTTCTTTTTTATCCCAATACTGTGACAATTATTTTCCATTTGCAAAATATTCAACCGATTGGAAATCAATTTCCAAATTAAAATGACAAATTTTCTGTTTCCCGAAAAATTTATAATAATGAATGAAAATGCTATTGATATTCAACAAATATATTTCAATTATGTAGGTAATTTATCAGCTGTAAACAACAAAATTTTAACAGTAAAACAAGTTAATTTTAGGTTGCAAAATCTAATCATTATTCATTGTTTGTCCGCTTTGCGCAAATGTAAATTATAAATACAAAACGTAAATTGCCTTTCCGTAAACCGCTTGTGAATAATAACTTCCAAGCGATGAAACGTTTGATAAGATTGTAAGTCACATGCGATAAGAACTTACATGAAGTGTAATTGCAAGACTTATGACGTAACGTACGTAATTGTAAGATGTACATGCACCCGGAATATATACGCTATAGGAGCTGGATCATCGTCATGTACTGCGAGTATGAAGCCAGTTTTTATTCAGGTGCTTTTTGCACTTAAACATTCAAGGTCATCGGGGTAATAACTTTAGAAGAAAAATTATTTTCGCCATTCATCCCAATGAATCTAAGCCACCAAACTTTTCCAATAATTAGATGAATCTGCCTCTATTTCTTCTATATGCACAATCTTTAATTTGCAAAAATAAAATTAAAATGATAATAACAATTTTAAATTCAAATACAATTAAAGGTAGATACTTACTAATGGATTCTTTATGGGAAACTGATAACAAAAGAAAGTATTAGAAGTTAGAAATATTTTGGTATACAAAAATTATGTTCTTATAAACATTATAACTTTTAGTATTATAAATTTTTACTATTATTAATTTTTTTTATAATAATGTATTAACATAAAGATATTAGATTTTTATAATAAATAAATAAGTGTGTCTGAAATAAACAGAATTATTAGTATAAATTAATCTGCATTGCGTAATTACTTTTTAGAATTGAATATTTTATATAAAACTTCAAGATTTATTTGTAATTGTGAAAAGCACAGTGAAATATTTTGAAGTAATAGAAATGCTTTTGTAACGCACGCGTGTAAGGTGTGAACAGTGAAACGACCTGGCGACCGTCTCTAATACATGATTGCCTGATAAAACTGCGACAATCCGCAGATGACTCGCGCAGTTCAGAATGCGCGGACATGACTTTTCAGGTTTGTGGCGCTGTCATCGAAAGTCGTCTTCAAAGCATTATCTCTAGTGGGACCAGAGAAAAGTGCAACAAAGGCTACGAATATTTGTCTTCTTTTAAATTAAATAACTATCGTTTTTGTTTGACTTCAAAGTATTTCACACAGTAAAACATTGAAAAAGGTTTTATTAACGTAATAAAGTGCCATTAAGTTGATAAAGGTTTTTAACTCAATTAATTTAAATTGAGCAAAGAGAAACGTTTATTGAATTTAATAGAGAGTAAAATCGTTTGGCACACAAATAAAAATTAAAACAATATAGAACGTGAAATTCTGTGTTTTCCTCTCTCTTTTTTTTCATTTTGTAAATTTAATTTTTCGTACAATAACAAAAGAAAATTAGCAATTATGAATAGTAAAATACAATTTTGTTCGAATATAAATATAAAAATTTGTAGCACACCTGAACTCTGCAATTATTGCAAAATGCTAAAAATTTTTAGCTGCTTGAATATAATTTGAATAAATTATTACAATTCCATTTTTCTTTATACTGGAAAAATTGACCGTGCGAAACTAACATGAAAATATGAATTGGAACAATCTGCAAAATAAACATAATTTATATGTTAGTTCAATACGATTACTCGTATATAAAATTATGAAATTTTATGAAAAATTAATTGAACATTCTTAAGAAAAGTGAAGAACTGTGGACTATATTTTCTCATTACATAAAATTATAAAAGCTTATTTTTATTGTAACCATAATATTCTATAACAATTTTAAGACTATAAAAATTAATAAACATTTAATTTATCTAGATAAAATATTGTTGTGTTACAAAGAATTCTATTAACGAAGATTGATTTATACATTCTTTGCTACATACTCATTAATATTAACTTATCATTCGTATTCCGAATGTTTTACTGGATATGAGACTTTGGGTTTTCATATTAAATGTGAAATGATCATTATAAAATTATCTAATTTACATATACATGATTCCTCTAAAAAGTAAAACATTATTTTTTACATATAAAAAACCTTCTCTTGCAATGAGAATGAAATCTGTATTTAATTATTCAGTTTTTACTGCCTTCGTTATAAAATCAGACAAATATTTTAAAGAATAAGATAAATTTCAATTATTATAACAAAAACAATTTATAAAATATATATTATTTAAAAATCTCAATCTGTTGTGATCCTCAGCAGTTCAATAAAACACAATATTAAATAAATCAACTTATGAAATCATTTCACCCTAGTATATTCAAAATAATAACCTTTCAAATTTGTCAACAACGTTGTTTCTCACGTTATATCTGATGCAAAACCACACTCCTATAAAATAAACAGCAAATACATAATCACTAACATTAAAATTACAAAGCGACACTATCAATTTCTGCACTAAAAAAGTATATAAAAAAGCTGCAAAATCACTCGTTCTTACGTTTGTATCATTCTCATCGATTGTATTCATTCCCGCGCATTCTTTGGAATATCATAAGAGCGGAATACAAATGGCTGAGATTGCGATGGCTCAATTGCCGTGAGGAAGCGCAACGCGCTATCGCGCACGGAATGCGGCGTCTGGTGGGGCGATGGAGAGAGAATGATGGCGGCTGTGCCTACAACCGTATAAGGAGCCCGCGCTTGTAACAGGCAAACATGCGCGTCACAATACAGGCCGACGCGCGTCTTCCGCCGCGAGCTCCGTCGCGTCATGTTCGCTTATGCCACAGACCACGTGCTCCGGCGAGGCATTTCTTCGAACCAGTTTAACGCACCCGCTCGGCCGCTACCAACGCCGTCCTCCTGCGTGCTTGATCTCGGGAAGTCGAGTTTAGAATGCACGTGGTCGCCTTTCGTAAAATTCGCGACCCATATTTTCATCGACTTTGTTGAACGGGCTCCATGGCGGTGTCGATTCACTCAATTTTATCGCCGGAACTTAATTTCGTGTGTACATTTTTCGTCAAACCGTCGGCCGCCCGAGCTAGATCTCATCAAGAGCAGCCGCATCCAACGGACGACGCATTATTATCCACAAACGCAACATTTTCTTTCACAATTCGTCATTAATTTCCTCAAAAATGTATCGACCGGTGTCACGTACCGCCACTTCCGCCGACGCGACTCAAATCTAAGACAATACCGGAGGAACGCAACCGCCATTTAGTAATTTTACCATAAAAACCGTACATTTCCAGTACCGCTGACAATGGCTCAATTTTTGTCACACCAATAACGGCGATTTTCTCAAAATTCTCCCGCATACATACGTAGGTTAACTGCGGTACACGTAAGATTACATTTATAGAACCAAACGCGGAGCGAAAAAGAAGAGGCGAAACAAAAAAAATTATGCCAAGCCTATTGATCGCCGTTTGATCGTGATTGTTATGTAAATTTATTTTTTGTTGTTAGTTTTTCCGTATGTTTCGGTGGAAGTGCGAGGTCGCGAGCGATGAAAAGACGCCTGCCAATGAACGCGCGGCGTCGGGCGCGCGTCCATTTCGTTCGATTTCGTAGCTAAAGTGCCAAGCGCCTATGATCGCGCGGAGGAGCCAAACCTTTTCTCACGCGCGGCGCGCCGGTTATTAATAAATTGCATAATGAAAGCGGCGGCGCAGGAAGTTTTTCTATCTCACGTTCATGGGCGCCTGGTGAAAAATCCGCGAGTTACGGAGTTCCCGGTGTGGCATCGTGCGTCGCGCGAATCTACGCAAAGACGCGGCCGGCGGGCACAATAATGTCGCGGGCTCGCAGCGAATAAACAAAAGGTCGGCGCGCCACGACGTGGCCGAGCGGACCGAGTTAGAGGAGACCAGTCCCGGCAGGGAATTAGGGGCTACTACCGGCCTATGCACGCGTGTCATTGCTCACCAAGACTCCTCACCTGCCCATCAAAACACGTAAAGTCATCCACATTGGCTAACCCGGTACTAGGAGAGCATGACCAAGAACGAGGAGTTATTTAAGAACGCGCGTAACTTTGACGCTGCTTCTTCTCACTCGCGCTCTCCTGGTACCAGTTTAGCGAAATGTGGTCGCCTTTCGCCATATATCGAACTTAACCGCACGTACGCCAATGTAGCTGGTATTAAAATTATCTTATATAATCAAGTATGAAAGTTATAACAGTCATTACAACGACTGGATAACAAAGTTTTCTTTTCTTTACTATTAACATTGCGGGTATTCTGGTTATGATTCGATGACGACAAGAAATCAATCATGCTTTTACATTTATTGTTATTGTGATAATTGAAATATTTTACTTTTATAAAATATCGATTCGATGTTCAGATAAACTACTCTCCTCTGATGTAAATTAAATACTCGTTTGGAGTATTGAATTAATTTGTCCATCTAAAACTTATGACAAGTTTATTCATGCTCTGTATGGTCTGCACTGTAGTTTGATGAATATATTTATAAATGAACGGATGTGATATATTCGTCTTTGTATTATGTGCATTCAATAAAAACCTTTGTTTGTATAAGACGAATCTCAAGTTGTAAATATTACGTATAAAATGCGTATAGATGATTTATTGATCCAATTTTACGAATTCGTATCATCGCTAATTTACATTAATTAAAATTAAAACAAATGTGAATTAACCTGAAAATAAATTACTTAAGAGTATACAAATAAAAAAAACTTACACACTAATACTTCATAATGCAATAAAAAGTGATTATTTATAATCGGTAATTTTATAACAAAATAATTTTTTAGTTATTTTACTTTAAAAAGTGCAATAACTGTTTGTAAACTGAATACATTAAATGAATTTAATGTAACCTTTTATGGTGACGGTAAGTTTCAGTACAAATATGTTTATGTATATTTATACAAATTAATAAAAAATTATATTATCTTTCCTACAAAGTTGTTGTACAGTTTGTGCTGTGAACTTTATTTACAAGCAGTAATTGAAATTTATTGTATATTTTATTTATCTCAGTGTACAAAAGAAAATCTAAATTTTAATTTTAGAATATTAAAACATGCTTAAACAAATTATAGTGCAATACAATTAATCTTCGTCATCACTGATTAACATTCGTTGTTTTACTTTTGATTGGATTTTGGAATTATTTTTATTACGATCATTCTCTTGGTCTTCATCATCACTCTGAAGAATTCTGCGTTTTTTAGATGGCTGCGACTCGGATGCAGACAATAAACTTTGATCATCATTCGCTATAAATAAAAAATCAAACATCAATATTAAAATTTTAATGTTATAACATATAATTATTATTTTCTACCAATTGTATTAAAACATATTCATTAATTAAGAGGCAATTAAATTAAATTCATTAATTAAGAGGCAATCAACCCTGTTTACATTTTCCAAGTTTACTAAATGTTTACAAAAGTATAAAAGAATTAAAGAAAAATCTTTAATGGACAATAATAGTAAATAAAGAAAATCCAAGTAAATTTATAAATAAAATTAAAATAAATGTAAAAATGTAGACACTTTGTAAAAACACATTCGAATAATAAAGTTTACATGTAATAAGCATTGTACTGAATTATTGAGCATTATAAATCTTTAACATATTACCATTTCTCTCTTCTTCTTTTTCACTTTCTGAATCCGACGCAACTAAAATGCGTTTAGTTCTCGATTTTCCAGTCACTGAAAATTAATGCATTTATATTTGTTTGGCATTCAATCATGGTTTTTAACATAATTCAAATAAACCTTTGGCTGGATAAAGCTCAAGTTAATTATTTTTCGTTCAAATAAATCGTTTCATTTCATACGCAAATTCGTACCTGATGAGATTGTTTCTGCTTTGCTCGAATTATCGTCCGATAAACGTTCAATTTCATTATTTGTTTCATCTAAAAATTTGTATTTTTATTGAGTAATAGAGAATATGCATGTGTAAAGGATATACCTAAAAAAGCTTCGTACCTGGAGTTTTGTTTTCCGCCATATTTTCATTCAAATCAGATTCACTTGATAATTTAGTTTGCATTTTGCGCTTTTTAATTACGTTAGCTATAAAGGAAAATAAATGGCAAATATAATTAGATTGAAAAACGTATTATTACAGCGTCATTATGTGTTAATTATTACATTACTTTATACAAACAAATTAAATTAAAATATTAATTTGATTTTCATAACTTTTGTACATACATAAGTACAATAAATGTTAAAAATGTACTTACGTGTGGGCAGAATTTACCAATAAAAATTTTATCTGTGAATACTATGACGCTAATTCTTTTTAGTATTTTTACAACATTCAAATATCAACTAGATTTATGTATTATTTGTGCTGGCTATAATCTCGTTTATCACTTTTTCCTTGATAACGTTCTCGTTTATTAATCATTTTATACACTTCTGACAATATTTAAAACGACAAAAGAGACAAATACCTTTAGAATTTGATTCATCATCTGTGCTCGCACCGTTTGATTCCCTGTTTTCTGTTGATCTCGCGTTTTCAGCAGAAATCGATGATATTAATCCGTCTTCCTGTGTAACTTCAGTTAACGTAGACATTATCGGTTGCGAATCTAAATGAAGCAAATTAAATTTCATAATTAAATTTCAATAAATAAATTGTAAAGTCAAAGAAGTAAAAATAAAAAAATAATTAAACGAAACGATTGGACATGAAAATACACACCTCCAGTATTATTATCCATATTCTTATGTATCGTCTTTCTTATCCTATCAAAAACGTCGTCGTCGTCATCGCTGGATTCATCCCGTCGGGGTGACGGTAATGATGCTGCGAAAGTTAAAAACAGTATAAATACTTATATGGAACGAAATAATTAATAGAGCGTAAAAACGAGGCTAAACGGTTCACTCGAAGCATTAAAATATTATGTAAGAAATCAAGTGCTTAACATTTAAGTTAACGACATCAGTTTATGTGAAAAATACTGTAATTTAGATAAAAAGTAAAATTTTCAAGAATTCAAATAGAAAAGTCTCTTCTTCAATGTTAAACGAGGCTATTCGGAATTGCCTTCATGAATTTTTTATCATCATTTTCTAGTGAAATAATACCCTGCGAGACGAAATACTGATGTCTCACGTACATCGTAAATTGCATTTCCACAATTCCTTTTCGTCGTAAAAATAATTCGTCCTTTCGAAGCATTTTGATCTAAGGTCATAACCATTATGGCCAATTTTAACGATTGAATACTATCTTCAATTTCCTCCAACTACTTTACGTGAAGCATCGGACAACTTTAAGTCAAACATTTCTTTTTAAGCATAAAAATATTCATTGATAAATGAATGAACTATATAATAAGAATTATACAATAACTACTTGAAGTATGTAACAGTACAGGTATTGAACCTTGCAATGAGCCATTTTCAAATCAATCAAACTTTACACACATAATAAGTTACAAAGTAAATGGGTTAATTTTCCAATAATAAATAGGAGTTCTCATCCCAAAAAAACAATTTATGATTATACTTATAATATAATGTAAATGAACTACCGAAATCAAGTGCTTCTTTCAATCAATTTTTATAAATCAATACTTTATTTAAGAATTTACTTTAATTTATCTGCCTTTAGGATAATTATTTTCCAGGTACACATATATATAAATAAAACTTCCTTACTAGAATAACTTAAACTAACAAACTTAAATATTCAATCCGTCACAGTCATTACTTGAGTGTAAATTACAGAGGTTCGAAAAATGACGAACTTTTCGAAGAAGTCGACACGCATAACTGAAATGATTAATCTTACAGGTAAACAGTGTTAACTGAAAGCTAAAAATGGCATCGTTATTATTCATTATAAAATGGTGCGCATGATGACTGATAGCTGCGATTAAATGGGGAACACAAACTTATTATCTGCGTTATTATTAGGGTGTAAGGGAATTTTAATCTCACCGTCCGCGGGGAATTCTCCCCTCAATGCGGCGTCGATGAGTTCGACTCGCTTTTTCATCGTGGCTGCCAACATGTTGGTCGGAATGCGCCAATATCTTTCCTCCGAATCGGGCTCGTCGAATCCGAAGGCGCGTAGCAGACGCTGCAAAGTTGGCGACTCCACGTCCTCAAACTCCCGGCTGGTCCCCGGAACGAGGGGGACTCCTTCCACGTTCTCCTCGTCGCGATCCTCCAGACAATCTTCCAGACTTTCCTTGATCCATTGCAGACTTTCCACCATGCCTTACAAAGGAGAATGTCGGCTTAATTTCATCAAGCTTTCAAAACCCGGCGAACTTATTACGAGTGCTTTGTGCGCCACACTTAAATTTGTTTAGACTTCTTATCGTAATAATTGTTTTATCTTTCATTTCCCTCGCAATAACCAGAGTTAAATACTCCCATACACGATCAACGTGTAGAAAATTCGTCTGATACAGATGAATTATTTCTTCTCGTTGATTGTTGCTTACTAATATAAATTAGTATTTTGTGACTTTAAAGTTATAAGTACGTATATTAAAATATAGACCAGTATTATATTTTAAATGAAATATAATATATCTTTTAGTACTTATGTTTATGTAATTTTATTTTGTTTTATTTATGCAATATCTTTCGCAATTGTTAAAACATTTGTGTTTTTAGAATTGAGTATTATGAAATGTGTGCAGTTAAAGAAATATTAATTTTTTTTTCAGATTAGTTATAAATGGCGCTAACTAACAAAATTTAATATTAAAAATCAGTCTATCGATGAAATCACTTTAAAAGACATTCTTTTTTTTGCATTTACAACAACAACATTATTACCTTTACTGATTACGTCCTTTAGTATTGTGAATAACTGAGAATCCGCGTAATTCCTATTATTCTTCTTTTTAACGTCGCTCTTTTTTCGTTGGACTTTACGAGCAGAAGTGCTAGAAGTAGTACTGTCCCGATCGGAATTGCTTTCAGCTGAAGATTCATCCTCGTTTTGTGTTTCCCATAATGCTTTTCCTATAAAATGTAATGTCATTTTAATAATTTCCTTTTTGCTTAAAAATGAGAACGATTATATATAAAAGTAAACATTCGCATTTCAAAACTACTGATATTAAAGTAATCCTTTATCATATGTATTATTTTTGCACTTGTAATAGATTCAAACTGAATAAATCGTTTGAATAATATTCATAACAAAAATGAAAATAAATCTCCATACGTCGCTGCAAAAAATATCTTCATCGCAAATACATATTTGACACTTTTGCGACCCAATGCTCCGAATTTGACCTTTATCTTTATCATTTCTATCTGTAACGGAAGTTTGCATGTTTGTCACGTAAAAACTATTGCACTTTGAAATGAGTTGAAAAGTTGAAATTCGGCACATTTATAGCTTCGAAACTTAAACGAACATTTAAATTACTTTTAAAATATATCCAACGATTTCGAAATTGCAATCTTATCGTAAAATAAATATATGTCAAAGCAATATTTTCATGGTTTAAACTTTAATTTCCTTTTATCATACATATTCTAAGTTTGTTAAGTAAAAATGATTAACATTTAATTAAAAGTTAATAAAAACGATTAATATCAATTCAATATATAAATTTCGATTTATAAACGTGGGATAAAATGTTATACATGACAGACACAAATTTTTCAGTAGACAATTTGAGTCGTTATTGCGCAAACTGTAGGAGGTTCGTTTCGTTGTTACGTAGAGCTTGCTTACGTTAAAACTAGTATCGAAGAGAATAAAAGTGTCGTCATCGCAACGTGCAAAAGTAATAGTGTCCTAAAGTTAGTTTTAATGCAATTGTGGTGGGCGTAACATTCAAACGTTACGTTGCTTCTATGTTTTCTCCACATGTGCTCGTGCTATAAAGTCTCCATATTAAGTCGTTCTGTTCCATTATATAAAAGTAAATTAGATCCGTGTGATTTAATCGGTTGGCAATTTCTCCAATGTACGCTTCTCCACAATTACACTTACACCACAGTACTTATTTCTGCGATAGGGGTAGTAGATAATTGGTAAATGAATTTTGCACCTTTCCTTGGTACAAATAGAAAACATTGATAATTTATTAAAAGCAATTAACTTTATCTTCAATATGTTTTGTTCATATTACACCATAACTTAAGGTCATATAGATTTTACTTCACTTTTACTATATTACTTATTTTTAAAAAAAAGAATGAAAGAAGTTCAACTATAACTGGAGAGACTTAATATTTAAATCTAATAAAATTTGAGTAGAAATGATGTTATTTCTAGTACGTTAAATCAACATATTATTTTTCACATATAATAAATCCTTAAACAGGATCTTTTTAATATTGGTATAAAGATTGAATATACATAGATGATTGAAAATTTTCCCATAAAAAACAAGGAGAATTGTCTAAAAATTCAATTACGAAGACAGCAAAAATCTGGCGCGATAAAATGATAAGCCCTATTATGACGACTGAGTCATTGTTTATGAGTAAATAACCAATCCTTGGAAGTGCCGCGATACAAGACTACAAAGTTCGGTTCGTTTGGAAAAACCGTTAAGCGATGTTTCTTTTTCCCTATATTCGAAAATCAACGTAATGGTTTTTCCTTCTGGTTGCAATTTCCGGCAGGTTGGCCGCGAGCAATTTCATACGCAATCACGTTACAGCGAGAAAGATTGAGCAAGAATGACGGCAAGAAAGATGTATGGGATGTGAGTTGAATGGTATAAAATAAAACGAGGGTTCGCTCAACCAAGAAGGGATAAGACTTACCAACGTTGCTTTTCTTTGCTCGCTTTTTACGCAGCTCTTTTTTATCCTTTGCAAGCCCAAGCTCAAGCAACTTGTCTTTGATCTTTGGCACGGCTCTTTTTATCCTTAAACCGTTGCGAATAAGATCCACCGGATCTGCAATATAAATAGCATTTATATTTTTTATACATCACTAATTAATTCCATTACATACGGTTGAAGGAATTATTAAGGCAAGTGCGATGTTGGAAAATGTTCTTAGGATATTTACTAAACATTTTACTCAAAAACTCGAATTGAACCGGAAAGTTTTCGTCTCTCAAAAAAAGCGTGAAAATAACATGATTTAAAATATTATTTTCGGATTCAAATTAAAGTCCACTTCAAAGGCCATTTCAGTTTTAACTGACTTATTTTATTAGAAAGGATTAATGGAATTTTCACATTTCTTTCTCAGTTAAATAAAATGTAGAAGACGACTGTAAAAATTGAAAAATTATTCACTTGACGATAAGTAAATTTATTGAATAAATTTTTAATTTAAAAGCATTTTAAATAATAATCCCCTTAAAATATTCATAATGTTTTGTCAGTTAATATTATGAAAGTTGATTTATTAAAGTAGGTTAATTTAAGGATATGAATTTTCATTGCATATTTTTTATGCGAATCAGATTACTGGAAATGATAGAAGTAAAGAAGTAATAAATATTACCGTCATCGTGCTTGCATGTTTCCCAGAGCTCCGTTAACTGACTTATTTCTTCTTCGGACCATTCTTTGGGTAGCCTTTTTGCAACTTCATTGCGGACATGCTGAAATATTCAAAAATGCATCAGTCACGTATTTACATTGATAAAAGTAATCGCGAATTTTATTTTACGAGAAGAAAAATACTTAGTTAAATATTGCAATTTAATGTAAAAAAATTGTAATCGTAATTGATTCCTTTCTATAACAATTACAATTATAAAATAAGTCGCGATTGATTTTAATGATCCAATTTTTATACAGCATTTTGTCAAGATAAAAAATATCAATTTTGGCAGCATATTACTCTACAGTGTATTTCTTTAATATTTTACTATTTTTATAGTAACAAAAAATATTCTATACCATTCATACTTCAAGTATGACATTCATTGAATATTTTATCGTATGTAAAACTTTTCTTTAACGAGAATCAGGTTATGAGAAAAAGAGACAATTTTTCGTCAATCGAAAATCCAATTAAGAAAAATTGATCCATCTCTGTTAACCTGCAAAAGTTACGACGATTATGTTCTCGTAGGAGATACATTTTATGGAGGATCACAATTCAAACTAAATAAGTAAGTACTAAAAATGTTATATTAGCAATAAGAAGGGAGTATGTTTGTAGTATATTATCAATATATTTATCTTAAAAGTATAAAACATTTTTATTATATTGCTAATATAACGTTAATATATTTTTATTTATGTGCAATATACGTTACGTTCCGCTACTAAAGCAAATTGCTCAGAAACGTGTCGACGCACGCTCAGAAGAAAGCTAAAAGTAACGTTTTGTTTTTCGTTTATAATTGCGCCGATGTATCAATGTTTACACATCAGTGGAACAGCTTTTTTCAATACGGATAAATAATGAATAGAATTGTTCATTGGCGCCCGAATCACGATTGCGAATAAGAATGTAAGTCGCGGGGTCGTTTCGCTCGATGATCGATTAGTGTTTATTTGATGGGTAAAATTTATGACAACACATTTGCCACGGCGACGCGTAAGCGTGGCGCGGATGAAATTCGCCGTTGGTGGATATTACTTGCAGTTCCGCGACTTTTTGCACTTTACGACCCTCGCGCGGATGAATAGCGACATTGTTCTTTTGAAAATAAATCGAAAATAAAAAAGGTAGGTAAATGTGTACAAAGTTCCCCGGAGGAAAGCTGTATCATACGAAACAATCTACAACGCAGGCATAAATTTTGCGGCGCTTCTCTACGGGATTGTCAAACTCCCGGGAGAATGTTCCTGCTCCATTCCCTTTTCTGGCGTATGCTTCGCCCTACAACGAAAGAAGCTTAAAACTTATTTGAAAACAGTCTCCCGACGATTCGCATAAATCATTGATCACGTCTTGTTCAGGCACGGAAGACGCACAAAATGAAAATACGTGCAAACTCCGAAGCACGCAATATACAAATCCCACGCAAACAAAGTGTGCGCCAAAAATGTGCCCGCTTTCCTCGCTCGCGCACAATTATCCCAATTACAAGGACAAGCAAAGGCATCCTTGACGGGCGAGGACATTAATTTATTGCTAAATATTAATTAACCGTTTGTGATTTATTTATATCGGTGACGTATCGTGCACATAATTTATTAATTTTTTCAGAATATTGTTAAAATTTCACAAGTATATTTAAATTGGTTTACTATATTATGTATGAGGTAGTAAATATTTTAATAAATTTAATCTTTTTATTGTTTAAAAATATGATTTGATATAATTGTGCATAATGTGCTATTATGTGTATAAAACGGTACAGTGAGTATTGCTGGAAATACATTTAATAACTGTAAATATAAAAATATCGTACTCAGAACGTAACCAATTATCTCACTAAATAATTATTGTATTAGTCTATTATTATTAATGTCAGATGCATTGAGACCGGTCTAGTTAAAAATAGTTTCTATTTTATTATAAATATTATTATTTTATTAGAACCTTTTCCATTTTATGTAACTTTTATTTTAACTCATTCTTCCGATAATAATATATTTTTTGAATTGTTTAGAAAATGAAACGAGTAATTTGAACAAAATGAAGTAACTAAATTTACAACTTTATTCATTTATATGCGAATCTTTTTAAAATATCCATTGTCTATTGTTTTACATCTTATTGACGTTAATTTTCGTATCATTTAATTCCTTTTTTGTCAGGAAGTTAAATTCTTTTGAACAAAATCAAATTTCATTGAATTTAACTATTCAATACATATATAGTTCAAATTACAATAAAACGGAATTCCGTTAGATAATGGAGATGAACATTTTATCGGCAATGATACTGAAGCAGAAATAATTTTATAGACAAAGTATTTGTCGAATGACTCATCGATAAATAATTATAATCTTTAAATATAAGATTCGATTAATACATGTATTTCATAACATATAGTAATAAAAGTTATTTTATTTATTTAATAAATACTTTAAACTTCTGCTAACAATTTATCAAAATTCGGCCAGACATTTACTGGGCTCACATTTAAATAAATGTTTAAAATACTTTATAGTTTTTAATATCAATTTTAATAATAAAAAAAACACTTGTATCTGCAAGAACTGTAAAACATAACATATAATACTTGAATTTATTTACTACTATAATTTACCCTCCAATATGATGGAATTGAATTTTTAAATTATTAATGGGTTCTAATTTATAAAGTAAGAACAATTTACGACAGTAATTAATAAGTCTTCAAGTGCAACTTTATGGAGCTATTTTATCTTGATTAAGAAATTTATTAAAATCCTTAATTTTCTTAAATATTATTAATTACAAAAATTAAATTATACCATCTATCTAATGATCACCGAATTAAAAAAAGAAATGCAAGTATACTAACCGCGCGTGTTTATTTTAAATATATGATCAAATCAATTTTTGTAATATGCTTCTAAAAGTGAGAACCATTTTTTTATCGTAACAAATCTGAAAACATTATGTACTGAAACAAAGTTTGCGAATCACGTATTTATTAGCTGTAACAGTAAATGCGAAGCAAATATATTTAGCTTTACCTTGGAGTTCACTATCAGTTCCATCTCCTTGAGCTTTTTCATCACACCACGACGGGTACGTTCCTTGTTGATGAGATTATCTAGTAGCCAGTCGACCAAATCTAAAGCGAGATAAAGCAATTATCGGTTAAAGAATTAAGGTTAATTGGCCCACTTTAGAAACCGTGGGATAGGTTAACTTTAACCAACCAAGCACGATTCTCAGTAAAAGTATTTTATCAATAGGATACCATTGCTTGCAAACACAATTTCCTACACTAATGCATTATATTATTTAATTACATTTTCCGCGCGGTGTAAAGAAGCGCGCAAAAATTGCCGTTAATGTATTAACGGATTACTCCGACGGATTACAATTCCGCGCTAATCTCTTCGCGAACTTCGACAAATAGTTTATTTAAAATTTGAAAGCAAGTTTGAACAAATTTCAAGATTAACGAAATAACAAAGCAAATGGAATTAGTTATCAAATCAGCTCGCTGAAATTGAATAATACGAATTGAAAGTTAAAATTAATTTGTTTAAAGCGAAGTTGCGAAATTAGTTTTCCATTTGTGCGCCGGTATTTAGGTCGCTTACATTCGGCATGTAAGCATTAAATAATGACGCTGAATGTTTTTAGCCGCTCGCAACATTTTAATGAGCTTGAGCTTTAACGCTCGAAATTTACCGGCGGAATACTTTTCCGTTTGGTGTTCCATGAATAAAGTGCGTAACTCCTCTTCCTCTTCCTCGCACCAAGTGGCACGCGAAACTTTCTTGTTTTCATACTGCGTATCATAGCCGTCTACCATTTGGTTTGCGTTTAGGGACGTCTTCCAGAAGAGCAGCTCCATGTACGCCTTCTTGTTCTTTTGTGCGACCTCCTCAAAACGACGAATGATGAAGACAGCAAACTTTTTCAATTCCTTAAAAAGAAGGAAACAATTATTTTGCAAACTGGATGAAAACATCCGGTGGAATAATTTGACATCGTTATAAATGCACGGATAATTTTAAAAAGGAAGAAAGGAAGTAAAAAAATATATGTATGAATGGAGAAAAAAAGGGGTACTCGAGAGAGCAAAATTACATTGTGCTCCGGATTTTTAGATTCGAAAATTCGCTGGAATGTCCGGAATACTGAGGCCTGGAAAACCATCGCGTACATTTTGCAGTCCCAGGCAATTCGATGCAACATTTTTACCACGCAATGATTTATCTCCGCGGAGTTGGCATCAAAGTTTTTCAGCAGGATCGACATTGCTCGCACAATCTTCGGGTTTGCAAACCTATGAACAATTATTAGTTATAAAGACGTCATAATTTGTACGAGAGAAGTAATTACGGGAAGTTCTGGTAAGCGATCATACCTATGAAGAAAATCGTTAAAGTTAAAATTGGTTTCCTCGAAGACGACCCTCCCTTCGTCCTCCTCGTCCTCCTCGTCAGTCATCTCATTCGCGTTTTCTGCGAAACATTCAATAGCATACGTTTTAATTACAACCAATAATTGAATAGTTAGATATAAGGTGGTCTTATTAATATAAACGTTTCGACGCGTGAGATGAATTACTTTAGAATTTTATTAAGCCTTTTTGAAACTTACTGTTGAACTATTAAATTGTAAAAAGGCACCTTTAACCTTTATAAACTTAATTGTAAGTATCATTTTTTTAAATAAACAAATTTATTACTACATTGTACGTAATATAACATACGCCTTCAATTTTTTCATTACAAAAGTGTTATTCTTTGTTACATTCACAATTGTAAACATTGCCAATGTGATAAAACATTGCTATCGCCTTCGATATAGCAATTTTTCGAATTTAGAAATATGAAACGATCGATCAGATTGAATTTTATACCTACAACAAAGTAAATATCGAAAAATTCGATATAATCCCTCAACTTTAGAGTAACATCAAAAAATTTATTAAAAGAAAAAAAAGATTTGTCATAAAGGGGAACATGTCGTATAAGTTTATAAAAGCTTATAAGATAAAACTTGTGGAATTTCATAAATGTTCATGAAGTTTCTGCGGCAAATTCCATATTGATTCATAAGAAGATACTATTTCTTATCGAAAGCTATAACTCTTTAATCAGAATTATCATTCTAATTGTCCGCTATACAGAAATATTATAAAATAATAAATAATGAGGATGATATAGATAAAATTAATTAAACGATAACAATTTATAACAATTTTGATTTCCAATTTAACGATACAATTATAAATAAATATATTTCGAAAATAATAAATCAATTAATAACATAGTTATGAAATGAAAAAATATTTTAATTAATGTGAAATATTGAAATTGGAAATAACTGAACAAGAAGAGTCGATTTCTCTAATTTATAAATATTAAGAACTGAATTAATTACGAGATTTTGTATAAACTAACTAACAATGTTAAAACGTTCGTCAATTTGCTGAAATTTAAAGTTTAATCAGTGATCGTGTAAAATATAAAGGACATAATTAAATTCGCTAAATTGCAAAATAGTAAACAGTGATAGGATCTGCAGTATATTTAGTGACATTGATCTGTCATTAGGCAGTGTATAAACAGAATGTATAATTGAATAGACAACCGATAATCAATTGCACGAAAATGATGACTTCTCCACTATAATCCGTAGAACAATTACATAACATAAACATCATACGGAAATTCTAACTATTAGATAAGGTGCAATAGTAATTACATTTTAATTACATTTTACGTAATGATGATATTTAACTCGATTAATCATAATCCATTTTATTACGTTTACATGGTAAAATCTAAATTCACTGTAAACTTAACGATCAAGAGTTATTTTAAATTGTTAAAATAAATATGTTAAAAAACCATGCATTTAGAAACAATCCCGCTTTAACAATGAATCGCAATTTTCAGACGTTTATATTTATTGTTGTTGAATCAAACTTGTTTCAAATATCGTTTCACTGTTTGTATAAAACGCTAATCCACTGTTCAATTTTCGACATTTATTTGCAAAATTTAAGTAACAAAAGTTGATTTGAAAACCACTTTTCATTCATACATTTATAATAACAAATAGTCAATAAAATTTCTAACTTTCATTGTTTCCTACATATGATAGTGTATTATTTAATAATTATTTTTGAAAAAAATTTAATAAAATTCAAACTTTTTTTAATTTAACATTCCATATCAGCCGAAGTGCTATATTAACTGTATATTTGAAATTAGATTGAAATAAATTAATATCAAATGAGATATAATTGAATATCGATTTCTTTTCCTAATGGATTATCATTTTTTAAAATGTAACATTTCAGACAAATTGCTCTTCTTCCAAAATTGAATATGTCAAATCAATGTTCTCCGATGTAATTAATTGATGTACATGACAGTTAGTGAGCTTAGTGAAATATTTACTTTAGTCACGGAAAGCAAATTTAATATAAATAATAGCTTTTGCATTTGTATTGCAAGTGCCTGCTCGGAGGAACCCAAGAGTTCGGCACAAATTTAAATTTCAAATATGTTATGAAAATTTTAAAGGCGCGTGAGTTTTTCTTCGTCTTTCTATTTTTCAGGGAACCTATTTACATAACATACCTGCATTGTTTAGAAGGCTTTCCGCATTGTCTTCTCTCCTCGCGTCTGTCCTTTCGGTCTCCTCTACTACTGAAACATGAAAACAAATAGCATGTTACTACTTTCTCGAAAAGAGACATATTTCGTAAGATACTCTCACAAATTAGTTATAATTTCGGTTGAATCTAAACAACAACGTCAAAATTACAAAAAAATGTAAGGAAAATCAAATTTCATTTTCTTTAAATCCATCATTATTACACGTTTATACATTAGTATTCAATATTTTTATAACTCTGTATAATTTTATTCAGCACATTTCATAAAAACCACGGCTTAAACTAATAAAAAAAAAATTATTTTTTAGCAAAAAATTGTTCAGAAAAAAAAAGAAAAAAAAAGGTTTTATTATTATATGTATCCAATAGTTAAAAGGCAAAATGAATGAATAAATGACGCGACGCGAACAAACACAGCGCACGGTCTTTGTTTGCCTCTCAAGTATGACGGATTCAAATTAGGGCTGTTAGACTAATGAATTATACAGAACGAGCGTCTACCGTTACGAAGAGTCGTAATCCCAATAAAGATCAGTTTCGCGAAATAATGATAAGCGTAAGATACGCATTTGTTCTGGGATTGGCTCTAGTAACGCGAAATCGGATCACACGGTGACGCAGGAATGTGTGCGGGAATTCCCAAATGAATTTCTTTTAATTAAGCCGCACTGGAAGAAGATTACCGATGGCGCAGTAACGCTGGTTGCGATTGTACCATTCGAATTGCATTCACGTAGGGAGCAGAGAAGGAAATTGTGTGGTGAAGGCTTCAATCGGATTGCGGACGGCATTGGCGGTATCGATATCTGTACTGCGAACTATCCTCTTGTTTTTTTTCCCCCCTTTTATTTTATTTTTTTAGTTTGTTCGAAAATAATGTTCAAAGTTCCACTGTTTAATCTATAATTTCATTTACCAATCTCATTCGTTCACTTTATCCATGAACACATTATCAAATTAAAATGTACACTCAGAGAAACCTTATTAATAATTGCTACTATATATTTTGTAATAATTCGGAGATAAATGTGCATTTACAGTATTCCTTATGATGTTATAGAACAATTTATGAAATGTATTGTAAGAAATGTTGGAAAAAAATGTTATCTAGGGATAGAAACCTGCTACCTCAGTGTTTCTGGTCACACGCTTGACCACCACTCTATACCATCTTTTTAATAAATATTCGTTTTCGTTCAACTCTAATAGGAATGTAAGAGAGGCGTGGCTTAAATTTTTCCAGTTATTGGCATTGATTATTCTAAGGTTAAGCAACTTAATTGCAACTCTTAAAGAGTACAAGAAAACTTTTTTTTAACAAATCAGTTCCCTTATAGAAGACACTTTGCAGTATTTAAAAAATACATTATTTATCTCCACATATTTATGAAAATATAATGCAATGAATTACAGTAAAGTGGGAGTCAGAATTTCAATAAATTTAAAATTCTATCGTTGTTTACACATCTTATTGCGTTCGCATACTGTGAACCTCGATAAGAACGCATAATGTTCATAGTTTATGGTGCATTCGATTTCTTCCGCCATTATTCGTAGCGGTAGGTTAAAAAATAATGTCACCAGCTTTCATTAGTGTTTCACTTTTACTTAAGAAATTTATACTTTTCGCTTTCGCAATATGATCAATTTAAAGGTAGAAAAATCTCAATGATACTTTCATTGTTTTCTATGCAACAAAGTTTGCATGCATTGCTCATAAAAGGATTTGGTAAGAAAATCCGCGTGAAGTGCAAATAGCGTTCAAATGCATTTCTTCCCAAAAGTTAAAATAAATTCTTTCACAGACCATTTAAATTTATCTGTTACATTCATTTTGGAATTGTCGTGATAGAAATTTTTTAATGTTTTATTTATACATTTGTGTTACACATTGTAAATAAACAATAATAATATAACAAAATTTAAATTCCAAACTGGCGAAGAAAAACATTTTATTTCATATTTGTTTACTTGTAATTTTATTATTAAACCGAAATCTAAATATATTTTATCAGTTTATATTTGTTTACTATCACAAACACTACTACTCATTTATTCCCAAAACGCACCAATATAATATAATAAAGTAATTTATACTATATATAATATTTACGCCTTTTATGAATATATTTTATAATGATTTCTAATATTTTTTTTAAAATGTACTATGTAAATTTTATTATATCATAAGGACCACCATAAGCAGACAGATATGCTCGAGTTATTATAAAATATAGTAGAAACTACCAATAAATTTCTCTCAGTGCGGGTTCACTTTGATATTGATTAGGGAACGGTCGAATGGATTAAATCGAATACACATTCTAGACACGGTGGAATGTATTTATCATGAGATCGATAATTATACTGAGCGTGTATAAGTTATGGGAATCGGTGTTGCGTTGACCAAGGGTTAAGTTAGATTCAATTATTTTCGCATGGGTGCGCGAGGATTCCGCCAAGTGCAAGAGGGGTTGTTTGGTTGTTTGTACGAGCAACGGTACTGCCGATGGTTTCCTGCAAATTTACGTCGCACAAGGAGGTCTATTATTACAGAAAGTGGCTCACGAATGTCGCGCTTTCTTATCTCCAAAGGGAGTATCCGCTTTCCTTTCACATTCGGCCAGCGAAAAACTTGCATCTGACAAGGTCATTACGCGTTCGCATCGCAGACGATGATCAGAAGATCAAAATTAAACGAATTTTCGTTTTCGCCTAAAGCGAGGGAAATTCATTTCCTTCGATTAATTTGCCGGCGAAGTTGCTTTTTGTTGGTCTGAAATTAAACTGCGGATCGAAGGGGAAGTCGAAATCACAGCACATATCTAATGCAATGTGATCGTATTTCCGTTGTATTAACCGCTGTACAACATTTAAGTTAAGTCAACTGAAACGCGTTGTGTCAGAAGTTGGGAAACATAGTTGGCGTTAGGGTTTATCTAGACAAAGGGCGAATATTGGCAACGAAAACACTGGTAGAAACCAGGACCAACAAACCCACGACGTTACATTTGCGTTAAAGATAATAAACATTCGCTAAATTTATATCCACGTGCAATATGTTAACGTAATTTATGATAATAACGTTACGATTACAATCGTAATTTATTTTTGGTGAAATGGACAGATTTTGACAAGTGTTTTAACTAATATAACCAGGTGGATATCAAGGATAGATGATTCTATTATGATATTTCGGATGGGTAATTGGTAAGTCAATTTTGTGCCGCAAAGTTTTACGCGAGAAGGATTTCGTCGTTCATTAAAAACGGTCAAATTCATGCTCTTACACGTATTTATTTTTGAATAAAGTTTGCGTATCATTAAAACCCGTACCGTGTAATTTTATGTATATTTTTAATTGAAGCAAATAAAGTTAATTCAGTTATGTTCCATTTTCTATTTTTATTTACCACTTCAAAGGTGAAATTAATTGTATTATTTAGGACAATACAAATGTCAATATTTAATTGCTGCTCTTGATATGAAATTATTATTTAATTAGTTCATTATAATGATTTCAATAGTGTGTTTTGATTTAATTTCATTAAATATTATCATTTCAATTACCTTAAATATGTTTATTAATTTCATGTAGTAGAAATTAGAGTGATTTTGAGCAATTGAAATTGTAATATTTATTTAAAATTACATATATATATATATATATATGAATAGCTGTCAATATTTTATATAAATACTCAGTATATAATATTTCCCTACATGTAAAACAAAGTATACGCTATAAAAAATTTAATTACAAACTAAAACTTTTTAAAATTACATTATCCAGTGATTGAAAGTAATAAAACTGCTATTAAATTCTTGTTTAAATAATAATACCGAAACACATAAAGTGATTTGTGAAATGGCATTTAAAAAATTGAGTTTATCAACCAGATAGAACGGATACGTTAAAACATTATACACGGAAAACTTGTTATGACCGTTAAAAACGGTCAATTACCTTTGAATGATTTAATCACCAGATCCTAGTAATGAATTGGCGCCATATATTTCTTTCAATCCGAGTTCCCTTATTATAACTGCGAGGAAGAGAGCTCTTCAATTAAGCCGCCTATTTGATATTCATGCAATGAAAGCACTGTATTGACAACGTTCAATACGTTTAAAAATAAACTTCGTTTCAGCACACATAGAGATCAGAGTGCATTGAAAGTGGTTGTTGCTATATATAGAAATTATAGCCATAAAAACAAATTTGTTGCTTAAAATACGTCATTTAATGGGGAAAACAAGGGCTTTCAAACAAAAAAGAAAGAAAAACGTCGCTAATAAATGAATAGCCTCGTTCTATTCCGACAACATTTATTAATCATGTAACGATAAAGTCATAAAAATAACTGTTAAAAGACTGAAAGGCGCAGATAAATATTTCAACTTGTAACATTTATAAGACATTTGTAAATTTAACTGCGCGGGAAATGTGGAAGCTCAAGCTTACAATGAAATTTCATTTGCTGAGTAACATTGAAAAAAGACAGTTATACACGTGTATGAATATAACTTTCTTTATTGAGAAGCAATTACTTACATAAGTAAAGTATAAGTCCACGATGAATAGTGTTCATGAATATATTGTTGAATATTATTTTTAAATATGAAAACCGTGCTCTGTGTATAAAATATCGATTTCTTTATGAATCTCACATAAAGTATGTGATGAATGGGTCGAGCTTATAAATGGAAATATTATCATAAAAGCCATGAATAGTTATATTACGTTAAATTGTTTAAATTTTTATACCTACAAAATTTAAGGAGCACTTAAATTCTTAATGAAGTTTAAAAATATTTATAAATTAAATTATAAATTATAAAATTTTACTGTAATAATAAAACAACAGTATTAAATAAGGGCTATTCCTTTTTATTAGTTATTATTATTTTTCTGAGTACATTGAGCGAATTACTACCAAAAATATAGCACTTATACATGGGGTATAGATGTATACCTATAAATGGAGTATGGATGTATACCTATAGATGGGATATAGATACATACCTATAAATGGAATTTTTGTTCTTAATTTAAGTTGATAAACCAACCCCAAGTCATAGTGTCATTATATTAAGAGAAAAATTTAACAATACTACCAAACTCAAGGTGTCAAGAACGGTAAGATTTGCACATGTTTTCTCTCAGTGCGGCTATAAATTAGTCGATGAAACTAAGGTTTGTTTAATTCATTAAATATTCGAATTAACGAACATCGAAATGTGACGATAAAAAAGTATGAAATACGTGGCGCAGCCATTAAGATTTATTGACGGTTACGTACCAAAGGAATAATCAGCGAGTTCGTATGTCGCGTGCTTAAGATAAAGGCGGGATATCTGAAAATACGCGCGCACGAACGCGTACGTCATAGTGTTATTACGAGGCGCTGGTTTCTGAGAATTCCCAGAAAACCATCTTATTATCGCAATTACCGTGGAGAGACGAGCGGCTCCTGTCGCAAATGTATATAGGAACCTTGCTCAACGTCGAAAGCATAAGGGTTGTGGAAGGTGGTTTTGTCATTAGACACCGTTCCCAATGACAAGTAACAGACGTTGTTGCGGGATTTCACGAGTTAATTAAATTCCCAAGCGCGGAACAATGGCACGAAATAATAATCGCTATTTATTTTACTTTCTTGCGTCAAAAGAAGTGACGTTCCATTCATTCCTAAGACGTCGGCTAAAAAAGCAGACCGCTTTGCCGGGGCTCTGTTGTTTCTTGCATTAATTACAGTTTGTCGGAGTTATAATAGGATCCAACTTTCGGCAAGATAACAAAAATCTAACACTAACGTGCCAGCTCGTCCACATTCTTATAATACAATATTATTTCAACGGTCTTAGTCGTGCTTTCATGCATTTGCAATAACTGCACTAATTAATTGTGTACTTAAGTAAAGCGTAATTCAACAAAACCTCGCCATAATTACATTTCCCCGGGCAAATTCAGTATTTGAAAAGAAATTTTACTTTACCGACTCGAATAAAAGTCCGGGGGAAGAAATTTACGTCGGTTGAGGCCGGCGTAATACGGACTGGGTTGCTTATACCTCCCAATAGGGATCATTATGCCGCGAAAGTCGGAACAGTGAAGAGGAAAAAATGAGCCGAGTTAACAAGCCTTGACTGAAGCCGAAGTTGTTTCGTTTTGCCGTGCAAATTACACGCCGCGCGACAAAAGCAGGCAAAATAATGTCCCATAAGCGGAGATGGCGCGTTCGCGACGGAATTTCATTTTAATAAAAATAGTCAATCTGTTCTTTTATTAACCGAGACTGAA
This sequence comes from Leptoteleia sp. ZL-2020, assembly GCA_022817305.1. Classification (NCBI taxonomy): domain Eukaryota; kingdom Metazoa; phylum Arthropoda; class Insecta; order Hymenoptera; family Scelionidae; genus Leptoteleia; species Leptoteleia sp. ZL-2020. Next base: position 33,406 of record JABFPN010000199.1, on the reverse strand, counting down.
CGCCCGGAAAAATATCGTCAAATCAAACAAATCTATTTGTTTGCCTTAATTTCGTTAAAGCAACGAAATATGTTTCTTGAATTCAAAAATCGTTTTGTTGATTCAATTCAATTATTTGGAGAATGAAAATGAGTTTGTTAAATCAACAAACTATTCTGTTGGATTGACAATGTAATTTCTTTGCGTAAATAATAATGGTTTGTTTCATTTGTTTAATATAAATGTCCTGTACGTACAATTATATAAATGTGAATGTATAAGGAAAGATAAAAGAAACGTTACATCAAAAAATAGAATTATCTTTATAATGAAAAACAAAATATAGACAAACAAAGTATTTCTACTTCTATTTAGTGTTAAACACTTTAAGTTTCTTATAAAAACTTTATTATTATAATGTAGATCCAAGTGAAATAAGCCTAGGGAAAATGTTTATATATATATATATATATATGACACATATATGGCATCTTGTGTTCCATTTCATTGCATATATATTACATACATATGGCCATATATCAAAAGATTAGCCACAGGGTATATTTATGTGGCCTAAATTATATGTGTTTATTTTTGCACAGAAGAAATCATAAAAAAAATTACCCTAGAAAACAATTTAATTAAGTCAGACATGTAAATCGATTCCATGCAGATGTAATAAATCCTTTTTTACAGTAAATCTTCTTTACTAAAAGACTTGAAAGTGATGATCCAGTTTCAGCGGCCGAGAATAAATGTTTATTATATGGTTGGCTATGTTATGGTGCACATATTTACTAACAACAGACAACAAGGATACAGAATACGATGCCAAGGATTATTATTCTCTTTGCGGTAAACCATTCTCAAGTAACACGAAAGGTGAAGTGATATCATGAATTGAACCCTTTGAAACTGGAAACCGGAAGATTTTTTGCAATTTATACGTTGCTATATATAGGTCTTCGTATATTACAACTGATTTTATTCAACAAAGCGATTTTTAACACTATTATTATATCAAATTTCTTTCATGTACGTTAAAAGCTAAATTTACGTCGTTCATAAACCAATTATAAAACAGTTTACTATAATTTAATAAACAAAATGTCAAACTGTACAAAACAACATAGAATTACAATTATTAACAAACACTTTTGCCACGTAGCAATATTCTAAGTATAATGCCAAACTATTAGACTTTTTATTAAAAGTTCATACTTTTTTTTCTCAGTTTACAAATATCAATGGAAAAAATAGTGTATTGTTTTGAAGAAGCATCTCCCGATTTAATAAATATTTACCACCATATATTGATTTGATAATGTTATAAGATCCCTCCATCGATTTTTTAACCACAAAAATTGTTTATATAACTAAAGAAAAAGAATTGTTAAATACTTCCGCAATAGGAAGAAAAAAATTTATCTCCTCACGGAGAATTTAACTTCAGATGCCATTAAAACTATATTCGCCTCGATATATAAATAAAATTGGAATGAGCACCGTGCTTAGGAGTGTATACCAACAGTCCTTTGGAAAATCGCCGAACTTACGAATGACGCGTCTGAACAGTCTGCGCGGGTTGACATGGATGCTTTGGTTGCACGACAAAACACGACATTAGGGTGCCAGCGAAATAACGATCTAGACAAAGCAAAGTTTCTAAGTGTAAGCGCTTCAAAACTTTCGAGTTTAATGTTTTCGCGAAAGTTTCGAAAATTGCTGCGACCTGTATCTGGGGATGGAAAGCAAAGCAGCTGACATGCTCCGAGCAGATCATTGCCGTTACGTAAAAGTGTTACGTAATACGTGTTATGATACTTTTTCGTGCCCATTACGGCATCGCCTGCTTTGCGTTTTCACGCAAAAGTTTGCGCCGGCGATAAAGGGAATGTAGTATTTAATAAAAGCCCAATTAAACCAGTACTTTTATTATTTAATTAGATAAGTTTTAATTCATTAATGTCGCTTTTCTTTATTTTCCTTCCTTGCGCGCGAAATACGTCGAAGGGATTTTCGTGTTTTTTTTTTCTCCTTTTTTTTTAAATTACATTTTACAGCTGTTATATAGGCTTAATTATTAAAGTTATTCGTTTAGAGCTGCTTTTAATTACTGCTTTATTTGATCAGCTTTGTTGATTATTTAACATTTCAAATAAATTTACTGTTTGCATTATATCGTTGCGCGAAACAGTATCATTGTTTGCACATCGTACACGAACGAATAAATTGAATGAAAAAAAAATTGAATTATCGGAAATCATTCGTGCGCCCTGAATTTTATGTTTAAGAGATAAATAGTTGCGAGTAACACTCAGTAACCTTCATTACAATAATACATTTCAAAGAGCTTTTTGATTGAATTATGGAAAAGGTCAATTTAATTTCTAGGATTAGTTATAATTTGTTTAAATCTTACTTAAATATTACTGCAACGATACGTTTTATTAACAAGAATGCTTGTATAGTTAAAAAATTAAATTAAAAAATATACGTGTGTGTGTAGTTAAATTTAGTGAGACCTTAAAAAAATGTAGTCCTAATTATAATAATCAATATTCTGGTTAATTCAACCGGAATTTTGTTTTTCATGAAAATTAAATAGATTTTTTGCCTCAGTGTACTGTTTTTCAATAATTACTTTAAAATTATACATGATGAATATGTCAATATTTACAATTTCTAAAATAAACTTTCAGACGTTAACTGGGTTAGAATTCATCGTAAAAACTACAGGTAAAAATATTGCAATGAAGATGTATTGTATTAAAGTTTGGTATGAATATAACAAAATATTTTATGATTTTTGTATCAAATTTTAATTCAATACAAGTCAAAACTTTTCATTTTATAATCGAACCGTTTAATTAACACAAATTTTAATAGTATTTTTCTTTCTTGATGTAATAAATGAACGGTTGTAATACATTTAAAGTAATAAAATTTATTCTCAGATATTTATAAATAATTATTTTATAAATGTACACGTAAAAAATAACAAAAAAATGTTCCATTAAATATTGGCGTTCAGCTTAACGACATTATATTCAATATTTCATGGTTTTCAAAGGATTACATTCAAAAGTATGGAATGTGAAAAAAAGATAGCTTAAAATAAATTGAATTTTATTAACGATCTGCGATAGTAAAATTTTTACAAAAAAGCGAGTAAAAACAATGATGGCGTATATATACTATCCTTTTATCTTGTGTAAATTTTATTTCTATCATATCTGCAGGCTTTTCAATCATTGCCCATAGATATTGGTATATTTAAGCATATTTAAACATTATCATATGACATTAACATATATAAACATTAAGCATATATAAACAAAAACACTTCTATGTGTAAAAAAGACGACATTTTTATTTATAAACTGTTTTTTTCAGACAAAAGAAAAGTTATATTGAATAAATATGTTTTTTTGTATGTAAAAATTCAACAGTGCGAATTTATATCAAATAATCGCTTTATTTGCATAACAAAACTTAATGCAAATATAAAATATTATCTGTAAAAAATTATTTCTTGGTAAAAAGATACAATGTAGATTATACATTGTCTGTGATGTTGGAAAATCAGTATGTCAAAATTCTAAAATAAACATTGAAGAGGTTACATTCAGCTGCTATATTTAAAAAGGAAGTAACGTTGCATTTACCTCTGATGAAAACTCGGTTGTTTCACAGAAATATCACTTCTTGATTTCTATTTGACAGCACATATTGAACAAAGAATAAAATAATACGAAGTATTAATAAAATATCAATGTTTTAAAACCACTGGTTACCGGTAACAAGTATTTATAATTACATGTCTTCACTCTTCATTGTAAACATGTTATTAAAAGCAGCTTTTATAAAAAGTAAAATACAACATTTTATACTTCCTTATGGTCATAAGTAAACAAACGTATAGTTTACCGTTTGAGTTTTTTTATTAACTTACAAATACATATTTCCATATTGTTTTTTGTCTATAATAATTCCGACCTATTCCTCTATATAAGTATATTTACAATTAATTATCAGTTTTATTTATAAAATATAACAAATACAAATTTAAAGAACTTCTTTACGTTAAATATAAACAAATAATAAATTCGTGTAGTAGAAATTATTTACTCCCAGTCATGACATCCGATATTGATCTACATTTTATTTATATCTACAAATAATAATAATAAAATGAATAAATAATTCCCCCCAAACATCGTCATACCAAATAAATAAATAAATAAAAAGTTTCTACCTACAGAATAAATAAAATGTTAATTATCTAACATTAAATCATTATCTCGTTGCTACTAAAAAGAAAAAAAGAAAAAAAAACGTACCCAAATTGATCGCGTACAATTCCTTTCCTCAATTCCGTACACCATTTACAGAAAAACTTCTCCTCAAACTGAATTACCCAACTGATAAATGTTGCACTTGAACGCAATTTTCATATACCCATAGAAACAAATTTTCTTTCTATCGAGCGCGCGGCATTCAACTCGAAGGACTCGGAGAAAGAATTTCAAATTGCATCGAAGTTGAAATTTGTGTAAATAGTCGCCCGGTCGGGGCATTTGTTGGGCGGTAAATTTTGCTGATTGCCAATTTTGCCGGTTAAGCGTCAGAAATATGAAAATAAAAATGTCAACAGCCATTGCGAGTCGGAGGAATTATCGTCGTAAAATCGAGTACGTTTACGAAAATATTCGCCCCCGGGTTGGGTATTGAAATGACCTACATTTTTAAGCGACGTGTGCAATCGCGCGGTTGATGTGGATTGCGCATTGAGTGTATTTTGTAAAATCGGCAATACGGTGCATTCGCATGCCGTCGTGTTCGTCGCTGGTAAAGGGAAGTCCCTTAAGTTGTCGGATCGCGAAAAGAATGGAAGGTGTTTATGGCTGTTTGATGCTGATGGCGCTCCATTCGATATTCAGGTATCGTCACAGTCCGGTTCCGCTATTAAGCCGGTAACTACTTATTCAAACCGAATCGGTTGGCTGAGATGCTTCCTCCCCTCGAGTGCTGCTTCACAACGCAAGCACGTCCGTTACAGATACAACCGTCGTCTCCTTCGGTAGACCCATACTTTTTCCCTCTAACGACGCAACCGACCTCTTACACATTTTGCGACATCTCAATACACTATATTTAGTTTATTATTGCTATTTATTACACGGATGGTTCGTGTCCTCGTTATTTCTTGTCCTTTCTTTTGTCCTCGTTTCCTTTCTCCTTCCTCTTTTTTTTTCTCTTTTATTTCAAGCTTTCAAGCTTTGTTCAGTGTTAAGATCGTTTGTAATCCATGTGTCTTCCTATCAAAGACATATATTAGAGCTTTTAGTCAATACCTTTTTTTCACCAGATAATATTTGACCAATTTTTTTCTTTGTCGAGTACTGAGTATGTATGAAATATTGTAAATGTTATTTAAAGTTTTGACGTACATGTTGTAATTGGAATTTTTAATTAAGTTGGCAATTAAAAAATAAAGTTATACGAAGAAAAGAAAAATATAGCAAAGAGATACGAAATATAATTGAAAAGTTTTGATAAAAAATAATGCAATATATATTTAGTAACTATTGAAATTTTTAAAGAAGGAAATTTGATAGTTTAAATATCTCAAGAACAAGTTACAATTCGCTTTTGGGTTTATATCTTTTTGATTTAGATATTTGAAGTGCATGGATAGAAATAATTCAACACTGGTTAATACGATATTAAAAGAGCTTTTTTGTTGATTCACAAAGTTTGAGTTTCATTAAGTAATAGCCATTATAACTTACAAAGAACAAAGTTTGACTTATTTTCTAACATAAGCACATTTTTGCCGACCTAATTTCGAGACTCAAGCACTTAAGTATAATAGGATATTCGCGGTTTGAACGTTCATATTCCATTGACGAAATTAAGTTTCCACTTTCACGACACTCGGAAAATCTGAGTCACGTCTTATTGTCGACGTTCCGAGTCATAAAGCGTAAAAACACGATGGCTCGTTCAGCAAATAGTTTGACGAGAATAATCAACAAGGAACGCTAAAAAAGGACGCCCTTGTTATCTTGAAAGTTAAAAGTTATTGTTTCACGTATGAGAATAGTACAAGTTTAGTAGAAAATCTTGTCAAGCGGAAAATTGTGTTGTAAAATTATAATGAATTGTTCATCACGTTCACAATTAAGACAACAATTTAGTTATATGCTTTGAAACGTTTAATATCCAACTTTAAATTAAATTACACCTCAAAATACATGTTTTATTACATCGTTAAATATAGAAATAATGTATCGAATTTCAACTGTATAGAGTATTATATTTTACTGTACTGGGAGAAAGAAATATAAATTTTTGATAAAAAGCTTACTAGTTTGGCATTATACTTGCCAAATTCTAGGTAGTTTTGTACAGTTAGGCATTCTGTTTATGAAATTTAAGTAAACTGTTTTATAACTCGTTTATGAACGACACAGGTTAGCGATAATGAACAGAGCCGCCTAACGGACATAAGAAAGTAAAAAGTCAAAAATTAGAATTGAGTTTAATAAAATCTGATATCCTTGGACTTCTAATTTATAAGATTCTTTTTTCTCTGTATTCGTCATAAATTAATTTAGACGTAAATCTTATGAAACTGACAAATTTCTATACGAAATATTAGATCAAAGCATACTGCGAGAGAAATTTATTAAAGAGTTTATTAATTTAACAGGAATGATTTAATTAGTATTTTAATATTATTTTAAATCAATGTTCTCGTGATGTTACGCATTTGCCATGTAAAAAATATATTGTGAGTACAAAATAATTTGAATATGAAAACAATGAAAACGTTAATTAATATTTTTAATTTCTTGTAATAATTAATTTTATAAAAAAGTTGGGATAAAAACTATAACATTTTACGCAATGATAAGAAATAAAACTCGTACATTGATAATTCAATGTTTAAAACGTGGTAACATTTCCGAACTAATTGAAAGTCTTTTAAAGCATTTTGTGGGAAGGACATGATACTTTAATACGAGTAATGGGGAAATTGTTCGTTGGATTATTAATGCTTATTAACTTTGCAGAGTTCTTTTCATATTCATGAAAAGTTCGCAATTTAGCAAAACGTTTAGGCAGGCAGACTCAGTCCATTACAATAACGATGAAATGTATTAATTTATGGATCACAAATTACTACAGTTACGCAGACAGTATAGAGCGACACAGCCGTCCATTAATTATTTATCGTAATATGATATCGATCCGTCTGGTCAACTGGCTGCAAGTGCTTACGTAGCAAAGTCAACTATACAGACGTACTATTTCGACGTCACTAAGCCGTAGGTGTGTTACAAACCATCATTAACACCATCGAATATGCCCTATCTGGCACATTGGCTTAATTCCGCCAATATATCGACTGCGTCCAGAATATCGTGCATTATATATCGTATTGTGTAACGGACAATAAAGGATGTGCCTGAGCCAACGTCTATCATACTGCCACGGTCAACTGGCTAAGATTTTCCCAGCACAATACAAACGGTTATTTTGATTTATTTCCAACTTTTCTACAAATAAACTACGAACAATGAATTCAACGTGGAAACAATTTATATACAATGTGAGGAATTTATTACTAGTTGTTACTATATCTTATGGTAACTCAGGGATATTTGTTAATTTGTAGTATTCCTTATAACACGATGTAGTAAAATTTATAACATATTGTTATTAGGCCTGTCAATTATCGAGTTCGAACATGTTCAAACTGTTCGAACAGTTCAGAATTCGAACAAACCATATATTGTACTATATCATATTATAAGAAATACTATAAATGCAAACATATCCTTGGGTTATTATAAAATATCGTACTTGTTACTAATAAATTTCTCTCATTCCATTCATTTCTATTGAATGTGACAATTTCTACAATTTTACGCTGGCATAAAACCGAGTCATTTTGTAAATTTTATTTAGTGCCGTCGCTATCGACTGAGAAAAATCGTAATTTTCATCAAATTACAGGGATCGATTACATTTTCATAAGATTTGCAGGGAGCAAACAATTCGTTCGATTATACCTAAAGTAAACAAAAATTTACTACGCAAATTTACGTGCAAATAAATGTAACATGGCACGATATTGTTTGTTGACTTAAAGAATACGATGAAGATTTTCATCGTCCAAATTTTTTTGTTTACTTCAGTTGAAATTTACGACATGTAAATTAGTTATAATGCTTAAATAAAATTTATCTTTTGTCTCATATTAAACAGTTTGAAAAAGTAAAGAAGAAAAAGTTTCCAACTAAAAAGATGTAAAGGATAATAAACATCACAACGTTTCAAACTACCGTGATTTTTTCTGATAATACTCTTTGAAATATCGGGGATACACTTTTTATCTAAGGCTCGTTTTTGCTCTGACGAAATTAGGAAATTGTTCATTTAAATTACGAATATGTTTTTTTTTTCAACAAATTTAATAAAATGTTTGTAATAATGAAAGATAAGAATGTTTCAAACGTTGATAATTATATTATTACTGGTTAGTATTACTTTTATAAGTGAATAATGTATTAACTTGATCTAATTACTTTTAATGCATTCATTAATATGAATACCTCTGTGATTAAATGTATCTCATATTGTGCGTTATAATTGCAATTTATACAGTAATGAAAATGGTAGTTCAATACTACAAGCCGCATTTAGTCATTTAATGAATTTACTATTATGTGGTAAAAATAAATAAAATGTTACCTACGTTTACAACGATAGATAAACAAATTTAATGCGACATTTGTTTCATTAAATGGAAAAAATAAAGTATTAGCAAGAGTATGGGACTATATTTAATGTAGCTAAAGATATTTATTAATCTTTTATTCGTGTAATTTTGTTATTAATTTTAATAACTTCAATAGGACTAATATACCAAAAATAGATTTAAATTTACAAATAATATAATCGCAATAATTTGACCTACATTTTGTGTGAAAAGCAGGAAAATGTACTTTGATATTACATCAAGAAAATTGACTTGAATATGCTTCTAAGATGTACTAGATCCAAAAAATTATATCAGAAAACACATTCCATTTCGTATTATTTATTAAGGAGCACAAAGTCAACGTGAAAAGCAGACTCCGTAGCTTTTATCTTTATGTTATTTAACTGTTTGCAATTTCCTTCTTTGATAAAGTAATTTCTAAATTTCGTATTACTTACTAACTTTGCCACGCAAGTTACTTACTGCAGAACAAATAAAACTTACAAGCAACTGGAGAATTAGTTACTGAAGTAAAATATATAAAGATTTATGTAGTTAAATATAAAATTGCAGTATTAAAAAGAAGAACAATTTTAACTTCATCAATTAATAAAGATTTTCTTTTCGATCATATTAAATGAAATAACAAATAGTGGAATTAGTGCGAAGATAAATCTGTATTTTTAGATTAACAATAGTTTTTACAATAACTAACAGGCTTGTCTCCAATAACTGGAAAAACTATACGAAGCCAAAGTTTGGGGTTACAATAACCAAAATACCAGATTCGTATACATAGTAAAAAAATATAAAATTTGGTTACGACAACCAGATATTTGAATTATTTTTTAAAATTGTCGTAGTTAAAGCCAGCAACAATTTTAGTTCGATTTAATTTTCAGAAGCTATTGTAAAATTATTGCAACATTTTTCTCGGTTAAATATTAAATTTCCGACATTTCTTTCCACAGCAAAAAATTCCAACTAAATAAAATAAAATTAGTACCAAATAACTGTATAAAAACGGAAACTTGTTTTAACGAAAAAAAAAAAAGGTCGATAATATTAATGTCAATTTTTTGTCGGTGTAACGGTTATGATTATGGAGCAAATGCGAAACGTGTACACATATTAACATGTTACGTTAATAGTTTGATATTTTTACTCGAGACCAGATAGCAGAATGGAAGGGGCAAAAAAAAAGCGGGACGTTTTAATTTGAAGATTAATTTGCACCGGCCATTATGAGTACGACTGTTATTTGTATTGTGAATATGATCTGATATTTAAATGTTGCGTCATGTTTGAATGTATCATTTTATTCGTACGAAGAAATTCAATAAAAGCCGGAAAAGAAGTGAGGCAGTTTCAGGTGCATGTTTACTGAAGCAAAGTAACGCTTCAATAAAAGAAAACAGAAAATGAGGAAAAATGCAAATAGGTGTCATGAGAAGGCGCTCGCGTTGGGATCAAATTTATCGCATTTTTGCGGGATAATTAGGGATTACTAAACGAAGCCCAAGATTTAAATTAAAGTCTTGAATAGAAACTGGACAAAGAGAAGGTTGGGATGAGAAGCGACCGTAAATTATTCATGATTTCGCTCCGGCGCGATAAAGCATTATATCACGGGACGTTGAAACCTTCGAGTAGATATTAGAGCTTAGGCAAAATAGGCTTGGCCCATTTCCTCGGCTGGTGTTAAACTTCAAGCACTTTCATGGGTAGTATTGGCCCTTCTACTCCATTGTTACCCAATCAACGAGACAAAGCATGACTGAAATCTTAATCAAGTTTTGTGAGTGATTCAATTATGAGAAATTTCATTATGAAATAAACATTTCATCAAATTTACTCACTTTCGCGTTCTACTACATCATTTATTTCCTCGCGTTATTATCACTCATTTTAATGCATTACACTTCCCTTTATATTGCGTTTAACAAATATTTATGAAATTACTCGCTGCTGCAATCATTTTCGTTCACTTTGCATTTTATTTACTGCTATGTTGACCTCGCCTTCAAAACGTTCTACTTTTTTCCTCCCTCTTTCTATCTCTCTTCCTTTTTTCTATGTATGAAATTTGGTTATTTTTGCGGAAAACACGATTCTTCTTATTCTAATAATATACATACAAAAAAAAGAAAATATTGAATATATATATTCCATAAGAATTACTACATTCTAGTGAACAATTCAATTCAAATTCATTCATGATTTAGATTTCACAATTTGCATTTATCAAATGAAATTTTCTAGAGTGCGATACTTTTGAATGTTTGGATAGAATTTAATTTATGAATGTAAGATGTATTCATAAAATATATAAAAAAATGTTTTGATATTAAGTATTAATAGGATGCGAAAAAAGATTATTTTGCAGACTTTTCACATTAAATGTTTAGAAATGAAAAAGTAAGTATTGCAGCTTCTTTGTCTAAAATATTTTCTCATTTAAACCAGAAATAAAGACATTCGTTATAACATACAAATTAAGTCACGAAAACAAAGACACACAACGCGACTTAAATGAAGGCATATATTTAACAGTCAGACATTTTCACGATGAGTCGTTAAAATTTATCAAGACATTTAAAATATGCCAGGCACTAAAACGTTAAATGTGCCATGCCGTATCTAAATATCATATTTTAAGTGAACTTTATTATTTATAGATTTGGCTTGTATTAATTTAAAATGTAATTTTAGAAATGCAAGCCATGAAAATGACTATCATTAATCAAGTGATTATTATTGCAGATTCATCTAGAATCTAATTTAATAAGGAGTGAATTGTATTAATCATGCTTCAAAAGAAGCTATTTATGGGAAATCATTTATCATAATCGTTTCAAGATAAAACCGAAGGAATGCATGGAAAATTAACCATAATACTGCTTTTTTAATCATTTTCAAAGTATTGCGAAATTTCAAGCACATCTTTTGATTTTCAAAACAAAATTTTAAACACAAAGATACTAAAAATTGCTTCTATCATTATAATTATTACTATTCATTATAGTAAATATTTTCACTTTTCGGAGATATCTTGAAATGAATATACAAAGTTTTAAACTTTGTTATTACTTTTTTCTCAGTGCAAAAATGAAGTCACGATTTAAATGAAAAACAAACTTCTTTAAATCTCAAGGCATATTAAGAAAATTGCATAATGACAACTTAATACAATCATAAAATGATCGATTAATGAACCATGCATATCTGTGAAATAAGTAAACGAAAACATGCATTAAAAAGTTTGTTGAGATCGCACTTTACGGTATCAAAGCAATTTCGTCGAGACGACACTCGTCTTACCTAGATTTGGACCCGATCCAAAGAAAAATAGTCTGATAATATCATTCGAATGACATAAAATACTATCTATTATCGCGCGCAATGAACTCGAAAGCAGATTCAAACGATATAATAAAGACCGCGAAGTTGGGTTCTGTTATATATACTTTTTTTATGTTTTATTTCCATTTTTTTTCCCTTGCTTTTTGCAAACTTTCTTGAGTGTATCTCGAGTAATACCTCAATGACAAAAAAAAAGACCATCAGTGCCAATAAAGATAGATACTACTCGAAGAAATTGTAAAACTCTCAACTTTTGTTGCGCTTGTATGTGAGATATCGTACGTATTTTTAATACTGAACAAATGTTTTCAATTAACGTCAAAGTGTTTTTCAATTTGCTGCTGAAAAGATTCATAAGAATATAAGAATTCTGTAAAACTATTCTGTCCGAAAAGAAAAATTGTTAACTGCTTTTATATAGATAGAACTCTTTTTTAAAAAAAATGATTTTACTTCTTAATAACGTTAACCTGTAGGATAGAAATGTTTATAATTATAAATTAAAAGTATTAACACGAAGAAACAATTTTAAATATACAACGAAATTTGTTACTATGAATATTACTATACATATACTAAAATTGGTTATAATTACTAAAAATGTCTCTTTTACACAGTTGACCAAAGTTTTTATTTGAAATAACCGAACATGTCGGCACAAATATGTTGTTTGGTCACTGAAAATAAAAATACTTGTTGTTGAAACAAAAAATTTGATTCTTTCAACTACGTGTCTTTAACCAAACGATTCAAGTTACTAATCTTTTCAGCATTATCCCACACTCTTCCTCGTTCGTTACCTTGAAAAAAAGCGACAAATCCAACGGTAAAATTGACCTTAATTTATAATTCAACGAAAGTACATTTTGCAATTTTTATCAACATTCCCATGCAAAGCGCGCCGACGCTTCCGGTAATAAATATGCAAGAATAACAACGTAACGATTGCAAAGTCCGAGGGAAATAAATGAAGTGGCTTAAAAAGAAAAATGTTTATTTCACAAGTACGAAGGGTGGCTTATTGACTGAAAAGAGAGGACGACGGTAAAGAGCACCGGCGGTGGGTTTTACATTTGGGGCGAAAAGGATGGCGAGATAAAACTGGCCAAAAGATAATAAGCTGGATAGTGTAGAGCGTGTAGGTGGGACGACGATAGCGGTAGACAGTAGGCTGCGACGGCATTGTTAGTAAAGCCATGAGATAGCCGTGATTTAGAACGAAAGGGACGCGGAGAACTGAGTTAGCGGTATAGAAGGGGGAGGGGGGGGGGTCTACCCATGGAACAATGCTGAACTTGCTGTGTAGTATTATTTGTACGTATAATACTCACTCACATAAGCGACTGTTCATCCGTTGAGCGCGGTTATTCGTTGAGCCCATTACGTCAACAACTCAGCATAGAAGTAATAATATTATATTTGCGCTGAAATATATTATTATTTGCATTATTATACGTTTGCGATACATTTACTTTTAATAACCGCCGTTTCAATACGTGAATGCGCGCAGTTTGCAACGCACAAAGTCGACAAAAACAATCTGCAAGTCACGCGTTTCGGTTTGGTTTCAAAACACCTGGCAAACTCAAATGCTCTACGCGCCGCGCCAAACACCAATTAACGCACTTTAACTCCGCGTGCAAAATAAACGTAGCCGCTTTATGCGTTTATGCCATGTGTAAATCGTTTATGTATTTGGAATGAAGTTAAATATTATAAATATAAATGGACTCATTGTAATTAATGTGTACGTGTGTATATGTGTGTGTGCGAAGAAAAATGTTTCTGTCATTACAACATTAATTACTATGTTAAATTGTACATGTTAAATATATGTTCAAATTTATATTAAAATTACAGAAAACAATGATCAAATATCACAACTGATTTACATAAGATTAAATGCGAAAAATATTTTAACACGAGAAAATCTATAACAAGGTAAAATCATATTTTTTAGTGTAAACATCATTTTCCCGCAGTCATAATACGACATAAATCTGTAATATGTGTTATACAATTTTATGAGTAATAAATAATTCTAAGATTTTCAATTATAACTGATTGCAACAAGCTTCACGTTTCCAATAAATGGACAAACATTGACACAAGATATGAAATTTGATATAATCCTTAAAATGGGTTACTAGTAATAAGCGTATTAAAAATACTTGTAGACGATTCTAGATCACGACGAAAGTCTTCGTAGGGTGGGAACTCGATCTCCTTTGCGACCAAATTACCAAATATATATCCCACACCCCGTGTAATCCTATCTAAATCACTAAATCCTTCTAGAGTGCATACCGATCGGAGGTAGCTATCACGTTAATTCCCTGGCATGTTCCCCACAGTTTCATCTTATATTAGCATAGAAGCATCTCAGTATCCTAACCTTACAAGTATGCCTTCTATCTATAAATCACTTTTTTCAAAAGCTTTTACTTTTTTAATTAAAAGCAGGAAGAAACATGATGCGAAAGGATTTTTATACTGTTCACATATACACCAAAATTTAACGACATAATATATTTGTTATTGTTGAAATAAAATTCATTTTTATCATGTAACTTGAATGTATGCACAAATGAAATTAACTTTCTTCTATGGTATAAAAAACTATAATATAATGAAAGTTATTTTTAAAAATTGGATATAATACTGGTAGGGTGAATATAATTTATTTAAATAAAACTGAATATTAAGTAAATATGTTGACGGTGTTATTTTTTACTAAAAAATGTTCACTGTTATGACTTACATGTTAAACGAAAATGTTTCACATTATTTAGCATAACAAATATTTAATATATGTCAAAGCCTATTAAAATGTTTGAACTTCAATTACGGAAGCTTATTTGCTAGACTATTATATTGGATATGTATGAAGTAATGTGTGAAATTCTGTTCGATAATATATTCTATAAAATGTGCAATCCATGTTAAGACTTAACGAATGTTTATTGCTTTAGGATTGAATGACAAATAACTTCAACTAATTATGTTTTCCAAAGCAGCCATTAGATTTACATCGTGGTAAATAGCGTTTCATTATTACTGTTTGACAATGTATATTATTTACATCTTCATTGTTATCCGCACTAAATACACTTATCAAGGGCTGTAATTTCAAAGCCTCCAAGGTTCGAAAATTATATATCACACGTAATATTGAATACATTTAATTTTATCTCGGCTCTGTTAAATCCTTAATGTGCACAGATTTGTGTTATAAAAAGTTGAGTATAAAAAAAGCGTTTAAAATTGCGATAAAAACAATAAACGAGTTTTCAATATAAATGTTGATAAAACTCATAATTTTTTTATACTATAATTATATTTCATAATAGGTATATTTTAAGTATATTAATATAACAATTTATCATTTACAATTTTTTTTAATTGGATTAAATCTAAAATAATTTTAAAAGAGTTCGTGTTAAACTAGGAGTAAAACGTTATAATACAAGTTTTAGATTGTTTTAAATTAGTTTACAATCTACAAAATAAAGAAAAACAACAGCCTTTCATTGTTATTGAATTTACATGGGAAATAAAGTAACTTGAAGATTTATATTAAAATTATTACTCGAAGAGAAAAAATCGAAAGATTTTATTTTGATAATCATTGCAAACATGTACATTTCACTCAATTTTGCAAAAAAAAAAAAATTGATTGCAATGTCAGCAAAATATTTACTTCATTATACACCGAGAATCGGTCAGCTTATACTGCAGAATATAAACTGAACAAACTGCAGGGATAAATAACCAAGATTTATGTTCTATCAATGCCATTTAAATGTGCTAATGATGTGGCGTCAAATTCCAATTAAACGCATTTCCATACAATTAACGGCGAATGACAAAAAGTCGATGCCACCGAAACGGAACGGAAAGGAAAATAAAGCGCGGAGCGCGCGATTTAATGACGATCGCGGGGGTTGAATTTTAATTAGCGTTGAAAGTCGACGCATCGCGAAAGTATCGTGACGTACGACAAAGAACTAGGGACGTCGACCCGGACGTCATTGCGTCGCGTCTATACAAATTCGTATGGTCGTCGGCAGCAAGAATCGTACGCGATCGAGTACTGGTTCATTAAACGCTTCATTGTCCTCGTAAATACGCACAAGTAGAGACAAAACCGACTGGCTGCGGGCTAAATCGACAAGGGAAACCGCTGGATATTATTCATGTGCGCGAAAAAGAGCTCGCTACCGTTGATCAGCGTGGCGCTGTTGCGATCGATTATACGGCGGAGACTCATTTATGTGATATTTATGATTTCAAAGTTGCAGCTATCTCCTGAGTAATTACAGCCTTCCAATTAAGGCAAAATAATTGTTTTGCCGCTCGCAAATGTTTATCAAATCAGCCTTATGGCGCCTTGTTTTTCTTCAATTTTCATTCAAATGAAAAGATAATTTATACGACGTAACTTTGTTTGTCGTTTGATAACATACTTTGCGCTTACGACAACAAAACCCGGAATTATTCGTTTCGTTATACATTTTGTTTTTGCGTCCCCCATCGATAGGGATACCGCGGAAATAAAAAGCTCCGATTCACATATTGAGGCGAAATTAATGCGAAACTTTAGATTTTATTTGTTTCGTATAATAATTTTAAAATGCTTTTGAATAATTTGTCGATTTTACTCAGTTTGTTTAGATTAATTGTATTGTGCGATAAAAAGCGATGAAATTTAAGTTCACCATGACAAGTGGTGAAAATTGACCACTTAAGTTGTAACTTCTTGCCACTTAGTTATCTCAGTGCGGAGTTTCCTTTAATATTGTAATACTTGCTTAGTGAAATGCAAAAAAGCTCCGCTTCCACGTTGGTACAGAGAAGCATATCAGTTTTTGTTCTAATTATTCTCTAAGATCGCTGAGAAAACCAAGCGATAAGAGGTATACTTTTCGGATATAAAATTATAATTGTAATTATAGACATTAATCATTTGAAATAAAAATCTTTTAATAAATATTTTTAATTGAAAACGAAAACATAAATAAACGATTATATTTTATTAATTAAAAATATGTATATATAAAAATATATTAAAATGTATTTATTTACTAATATACATATATTTCTGTGGCTGGAATATGAAACAAGTTAATTCCACTACTTAAGTTTGTAAGAATATAAAGTGTTTAAAATTTCATAATATTGATAAAGAATTTACAAGATGTATGAGGTAATACAACTTTTGTAGCATTATGTGAAGGTACAACACATTAGTAAGACAAGCTTTTTTGCGACGCGAAAGAAATAATTTTAATATTTTTTTGTAAAAAATAATAAAATGTCACGTAATTGATTTTTCCTCATTTTTCTTGGAGCTGATTGGGTTTTCCAACTTTTCACACTGTAATTGCATTTTACGAGTTCCACCACATTTATGAGTTTACATTTTATGAGTTTTTGGACTTGTATGGACGTATATCTAGTTTTCTGATGACCTTTTAATATGGATCTATACTTTTGGCTTTCCGCAAAATACCGAAAAACTCTACTTTTAATGTTTTCAAGAAAAAAATATTTTAAATTTTTTATGTTGGGATATTTCGCATATTGCTTTATTTCATGGAAATTTAATTCATTAAAATTATAATTTATATAAGACACTAAATAAATACTTTTATTTCAAAGTACAATTTACTTTTATTAAATTATTGATTTACTTACACACATAAGTAATTTATTTGTTGTATTTAATACATGAATTATATATTAAATTTTTTAAATTACATTTTGGAGATTACTGATTATTCCCACTATTGCTTAAATTGAATGATTTTCCATTCAAAGTGCACACTTTTTTTTATATATTTGTAATAATTATTATATGTAAAACGAAACTGATTAGAATCGTTATCATATTACCTCATATTACATAACGGTATTATAAAACTCTCGTTTTAACCTCAAGCCACAAATATATTAAAATATAAAGACTACTATCCCGAATGTTCCAATTTATAATACGCAACAAAACTTAAATTCCAATTAAATATTATATTATTACGAACGTTTAATAAGCATTCTACTGGTGAATAATTTAACCCAATTTATTAATCCATAAACAAAATTGCACATATCCCGATACCCTCGGTCCGCCGAAGAGTTCGTTAAATGTATTAAATTATTTTTCCCCGCGCATAAATCATTATTAACTGATTTTATCAAACGCGCGTAAAGCAGCATTCCAACCAACGCGAGTCCGCATAATTAATTATCGTAAACATATATCATTAAAACTTCGCCCACTGCTCACCGAACACATCGAACAATTTCATAATTATCGTAATAATGCTTGCGTGGAAACTTTTGGACGTCAATCCTAGGCGCACGCGGGCGAACGTTCGAACGTTCGGGCACTCTAAGCGCGGAACGTCTCAATAAAGTGCAGTGATTGATTTGAATTGGCTCTTGCTAGGCGAATGGCCGAAACTATTTTGACTCTGTCTGCAGACTGGGACGTAAGGGCGCGGAGTTTTCGAAAGTTCCCTCGAAATATCGGTACGCCATCTGTCATGACGATTGGCGTGACGTGGTAACGACTGTTGCACTTGGCAGATTACCGTTTGGCAACCTCTTGTCGAGACGAAACGTTTTACCCGACCCTCCCTACGAGTTCGCCGTGTTTTCGGTTATTGTAACGCAACGCTCGCGTTGTTTACTCAATTTCCAGCCCCACCCAAAATCAACTATTTACGTTCGACGCGTTACAAAACTGACTTCCACCGGCGTTTACGTTTTTCACAATTTACGAGTTCCAGTAATACCCTTTTTGACTAAAACTAGAAAAGAAGAGAGAGATAGAGAAAGAGGAAGGACTTTGAATTCATTGAAAAAGCAATTTCACGCGACGCGAAACGAAGGAATTAATTCCCACGAATGGCGGACCAAAAAAAATGGCGGCGACTTATTCCACGATAAAAAAAAAATAATTAAAAAAAAAATCCCGAATGGATCGATTAGAAAAATACCGGTGATTAATAACGTCGGCGATTATTTTATATCGCGGTTAAGGGCGCGCGAAATTTTCACGGCTCGCCAAATGGTAATCTGCGGGAACTCATTTCTATGCGTTACGGTGAGGATTTTTCTGCCAATATGCGAACGTACGTGTCTCAGCCGGATTACGCGCGTTCACGGCGACGCGTAAGTTCGCCGCAACTTCGACGTTGCGCGGCAAAACTTGGCAATTTATGAGGAAAACATGCCTGCCCGATAAAACGTACCGGTTCATAAACGAGAGATAACGGCGAAAGGCTGCCGGGCAAAATTGCATCCAATCCGTGGCACGAGATCGCCGCGCGAAAACACGTCCAAAAGCACCACGAGCAATTCAACTTTATGCCCCTTTGTCCTTTTACATTTGATCGCCAAGAACAATCATTTGTAACGCTTCTTACACTTGCTGAAATGTACATTGCGCCCGGGGAGCCGGGAAACAATTTATTATCTTGCGAGGGAACGGAGAGAGAAAAATGGATGATTAGGTTTTGTTAAATTTACTTGCCACAATTTCGGACCCGATGGTCGCGTTGATCGAAATTTTTTAATTAATTTTCGAAAAGTCAATTAATTTACACCGTCAACTTGAGAAAGGGAAACAATTGTATAACAATATATTGTTATATTTGAATAATACATTTGTTTTAAAAATTGGTACAGAATTTAGATTAATGTTGTAGAAAAATACACCTAACTTTTTAATAATCTTCGTTTATTTTGAACAAGGATTTTAAATATTGAATCAAAAATAAATTGCTTTTTCATTAATATCCTATTAATACGTTTTGCCACATTTCGCCGTGTAATATTTACATCTTTCTTTATCGAAGTCCGTATAGCCGGGCATGACTTCAACATCACTACTGAAAATTCAGTAGTATGAGTTATTTCTGTCAGACAGAAGTCGCGCTAAGTCAGCGTTTTGATTGTGTTAAAACGTTCTTGCTCATACTGCACTTTCTCCATTGCAAAATGCACAATTTCATTCGATTTGTTTTATTCTTCAACGCGATCAAATTCGTAGCAAAATCGGGGATCTAATAATCATCTTTGTGAATTTTCTGCAGGTACTCTCGCGACGTACGTGAAAGTATTATTTTCATTCAATAGCCGCAGAAAAAAAATTAGAGCTCCGAAAGAACTTTTATGCAAACTTTAAGAAATCCGTCACTAAAATCAATGTGATGCTTAATCCAAGCTTATCGCTACAATATAATCACCGTATATGAGAACAAAGTTAAATTACATCAAAGGTGTAATAAACATCATCAATTATTGCAACGAATATTTAAACTTCATGCTCGCAATTTAATAAATCATTTTGTGTAAGCAAAAAATAAAATTCTCGAAAGTTAAACTTGGGAAATATGCATCGGAATGAAACTGGAAAGACTCGTAAAATAATTAATGTGTTTCGCAATTTATCGAAATTTCCATTTATAAAAGCTAAAGTGGTTGACAACAAAACTGCTAAACAGGAGAGTTAAAAGAAGTGCTGATACCATTTGTCTATCAGCCGTAACAGTTATTAATCAAACGGCAGTTGTTTCCCCCCCCCCCCCCCTTCCATTGTATCGAAAATAAACGTCGGACACAATTTCGCTACTACGGGCAATAAATCTGTCGAGATGGACATTGTAAAAATGTTGATGCATCATCAAACAAACGTGACATTGGGCCAGTGTCATTGACAAGTGCGATGACATTGGTGGTCGTCCTCGTTTGTTGTAAATGAACTCCCTTTTACGAGGGTTGCACGATCTAGGTCTAATAAATGTTGCAGACAGATGTTTCGGTGAAATCGTATAGTCAAGGAACCGTATGCCACTTTACGTAGTTCGCACTTTAGTCTTTGGGTTTATGGTCGCCGTCAAAGCGTAAAGGTAAAAGAAAACCGGAAGTTGTTCAATTCGCCGCGACGCGGAATGAATTTATGCCATGCTTTTCGCATACTCAATAACGAACAAGCACCAACAATAGTCGTTTTAGGATACGCATTATGAAAAATCGAGTTTAACATTTTTAAAGCTTTAACATTTTTAAAATTAAAAATCTTTGGAACGGTACTGAAGAGTGAACTTTCAAATACAAAACTGAAACAAATTTTGCCCTATATTGCACTTGATTCCACTTTTGTATTTAAAGTAAAATTTTTTACCGGAGGGCGAACCCATTAGTAGCTAACTTCAGGTGTAACGAAGCACCAATTCAGAGCGTTACCAAAAATTGTAAGCCCTACAATCTGTACGGATATGGAATGTTGGATTATCTTTTTAAATGAGACACGATGTATGACTGAATATAACTAGTATATCTGAAAATATATAAACTTTATGTTGATCTGGTGGCACATTTAACATCAAATTCTTTACCATCTATTTCCTTACACTTTACTTAATATATTGCTAACAATGTATATACCAAGCATGTGATATTATGGATATAGTTATCAATGTATATTTCCGTTTGTCCACAGATACTTTTTACGGCGCTAAGTGTCGCTAATTGCGTCAGAAGCCAATTTATTTAATTTATCGTTTACGAGCGTCATCGTAAATGACCAGCAACCGGTCCGCTAATGAAATTTATGAATGCAGGAAAAGTTTTGCAAAGATTAACGACCTGCCCATGTGCGAATCTCCGACTTTTTAGCGCGATCGACCAGGACTTTTTGTTTTTGCCTCGTTATTTTGCGATGATACAAATTATAATTATTATAATGACGCTTTTTATTACGATTTTCCGGAGTTGCGTTAAACTGCTGTTGCAATCAATGTTTTTACAATCACTCAATGTTACTTGGAATTCACTAAAAACTGCATTGCATTTTCTGGGAATATTAGAGTGTTGAGACTGTGGTAGCTATAAATCCCAAGAAGTAATTACAATTAAAAATTAATATAATGTTTAAAGTAATTTTATAATATTAGAGATAAATAGTAGTTCCATTATTTTATTACGTATTTAATTTCATGCAATTAACGACATTGTAAATATATGTACTGTAAAAGGCAACAGAATGAAAACGTTAATATTGAATAGAAACAATAGCTTTTATATTTTAGTCCTTTTGTATTAACTATTCTTAATTATCTTTTGTTTTTTAAACGAAGCATAAATTTTATTTCCAGCACGATTCAATTTATTTTATTGTCCGATGTAATTAGGGAATAAATTTACTTGAAATCATCAACCATTTGAATAATTAATTAATGCGCGATGTCAATTAATTTTTATCTATTGTTATACATACATACAGAGTACAAATAAATTACTTTTTATAATATCTTACGTAAATTTTGGTATAAACTAAAACTATTATTTAAGCTAAAAAAGTAATCGAAAAATCGTGCTTGTCAGCCGCGTGATGTGTGAGCTCTAAGGTCAGTAGTTCAAACCTACGGGATTGTTCAAAAATAATTTAAATGAAAGTGCATTTTCAATTCAATGATTAATTCAGCATAATTTCTTTTCATATCTTTTAATAATTTATTTTTTAATATCTTACTGAAATAAATGATAGAAAAATGTATATTTTAATTGAAGCTCCATTAAAAATCATTTGATTTATTTTTCACTAAAAATTAATAATACTGCGAGTTCAATAATGTATATGTACATAGCAATAATAATTTAAATAAAATATTTGTTATATTTATCAAATAGCTTTGTTTCAAAGACTTTAACACGAGTATAGATTAAAATGTTACAAAGCTATAAAACTTTAACTATTATATTTATAATTTGTATTTAATTAAGTATACGAATTGTATTATATCATTTAGTAAACAACATTACACAAATCAGATAAGAAAAACGATATAAACAACGTGACAAATGTCTGGTTAGAGTCTGAGAGATCATTCCAAGTCTCTTGCCAGACCAATTTTTTCACCTAGGATTAAAGCGTAATTTATTATGAGCTCCCTGAAATACGTGTTTATGCACTGGGAAAAAAAAAGTTTCATAAAAAATTACTATACTTTCTTACAATGCTAACATAAACTTCGCGTTTGTTGATTGTTATAACCTCACCTACGAAAATTTATTATAATTACCAGAATACTTCTTTCCTTATAGCACAGTAAAAAAAAGTTCTAAATTTTATCAGTTCATGGCTTTTAAATTATAATTATCGATAAACTCCGTCAGTATTATCATAAAGCACAGCAATTTCTAACACTCCTTTTCTTTTTGAGAAAAAGCTCTAAATCGAATATTAATATTAAAATAATTACTCCACTAACTAATCGTATTTCCTTATGTGACTTCAAAACTCGAGGTATAAATGCTAATAATTGAATGAAGCAGTTTTTGTCAATATATTGGGGATACTATGATAAAAGTTCGGTAGCGGAAAATCAATACCGTAGCTCCTCGTAAGCAGGTATTTATGAGGGGTAAATGGCAGCGCGACGCGCCGCTGTGCTTTCTTCATCCGTGGCGCGAGCACGACGAAAAAGGGCCAGTCGCGCTTTCAAATGCAAATTCATTCGACCTCCCCCCCCCCTCCGGCCCCAGGCAGTCCTCCTTTCTCGTCATGAAAATACTTCTCGAACCCTACCGAAATCGCTTTATTTGAGAAACGCGTCGCGACTCCGCGAGTCAAATGGCACTGCCACGAAAGCGGCTATCGTTACGAGATTTCCAAAGTCGTCGTAAACTGCCTTCGTTGAATAAAGTGCTGTTTGCTTTTAAGACTCTGATTCCCGTGCTTCCTGCCTGGGGTCGAAATATTCGATTGAATTTTAAGAAGAAACGTTATATGTGTAATTTCGCTTGGCTACAAGAAATCTTACTTCCAGCTTATTTTTCTTGATATCGCGCAAACAAAATTGATCCTTTCGCCGACGATACGCTTTATCCGCGGTTTTGAATTTCACAATGCCTCGGTAAATAAGTTATGTCTGCCTTAATTCTAAACCTTATGTATATTTAAACGAAAAACGCGGGGATGCAAAGGAGATCGCCGCGTTTTCACTTCCACTCCAGTTCCTCCGTCTATTCACCGCACCTTCGTCAATTCTCGCGGGCACCATTTTATCGAGATTTCTCCGTTGTGTTTAATCGATTGTTAAAAATTATCAGGCATCTGTCCGTAATTTTCAAGTATTTATTTACATTGCAATGTAAAAAAATGTGCGCATAATTGTATGATAGCGTTGTATTGGTTTTAATTAAAACGAATTCAAATATTACTTAATGTTCATTGAATATCATTGAAGGTTACAAGTATGCGCAAGTCTTAACATTCATATTAATTAATATAGATTATTGTTTATTACACTGCATTCTATTTTTTTAATACTTTATTGCGCAACCATAGAATGAATAAATTTATATATCAGTTAACTGCCTTTTGCGTCTGTGAAGTATCTAATTAAGTTTACTTCGCTCAAATACTGAATTTTGTGTTAACCTAACCTCAAAAAATAAGTGTAACCATAATTATGTAGAGGTTATCAATATTATATACCGACCTAATAAGTTTGCCTAAATTACAAATATATTATCAAAGTGTATATAATATGGTAATGGTATAATATAAAATATAATACCACTTTTTAGCAGATTTGAATAGTATAAATTTGTTTAACATTCGTATTAAGTGTAAATTCAATAAATTATTCTATTTCATTTTCGTGTAGAATTGAATAATTATATATTTTGTCTACGTTGAATCTTGGTCTTTATTAGGTAATCTCAATTCCGAAGTTGCGTACAGCTGGAGGAAATATGGAATTTCAATCAAAGCCCAATATAATAAGTTACTTGCTGTCCACAAAGTACCCTTGTCTCAACTTGTAACTTAATGAACTACCCACATCTTGATTAATTTCAGAAAAAGCTTTAAGGAATTTTTATGATTTTTTCTTTTAAATATAAAATATTGAGCATTAATTGAAAAAAGTAGAGAACCTTTATTATTTGAAATTTATTTGAAACAGTCTTATCAAAAATAAATTGCAATTATTTTGAAATAAAATATTGTTTTTTCATTTAAAACGTTCATTTATGTTCACGATTTATTTATTTTATATTATAAATTCTATTAAATGTAAGAAACTATAATTAAACTCTCGTGTTTTATTCACAAATAAATAAATAAGTACAAGCTGTTGTTCATTCTTTTTCCTTTAGTACAACGAGTATACGATTACTGAAATTTACAAATTTATTATAATTATTACATTATTCGGATAAATGTGAGGTGATAAAATAATATGATAATTTACAATTTTCAATGCAGTCTCCGGATAATGAAAGTGTGGGTAATTCCAAATCACAAATTTATATTCCTCATTTTGGACAACTACTAATGCATTTCGTGATATTGAGTTAATCATTTATTGAGCACTAATTCGAATACATATCTGAAATCATTCGAATTTTGAATAACAAGCTGCTAACTTGATAAATGCAAATTATCTGATATTTTCATCAAATTGCAGTCATTGTTACTGAAATCATTTACATGTGACATAATTATTTATTGTCAGTATAATACGATTAAATCAGTTTTTAATCTGATTATTTGAATGTAGATATTGAAAGAAACATATTGAATGTAATATCATACAATTTAGACTTTCTTTACAAAATTAATAATTTTAAAAATTAAATTCTTAAAGGAAATGAATTGTTAAATATACCCATTTTTGGTGCTCCAGTTATGCACGTGAATTCTTGTTTAAAGATAATAAACATATTTGTAACAAATAATTATAAACAAACAGTTTTCTGAATATAAAATGAGTATAAAACTATTTTATTCAACACATATAATTTTATATTCAAAATGTATATTTTGAATATAAAATGAAGCTTTTATGTAACTTTATCACGCAAGGCGAGATTTAATTTGAAGCAAAAATAATGGGCCGATATTGATGAAAACAGCAAACAAAGTGCATATATGAACAGAATATAGATTAGCCTGACAGTTGAACATCGAACATTAATTCGACTGTTGTGTGCTAAGTGGTTTTCACATGACAATCTCTGTCGCGCGTTATAATATGCGATACGAATCATGTGAGATCAATATGCATACACAAATCTACGAAGGAACGATATTCTGTTGAATCTCAAACTGCACTACAATGATGACAATTTATTATTTCATGAATTTCATACCTACTATTGACTTTTATTATACACGTTCTGTTGACTGTCAACATACATTGCATCGGCATCAAACATAAAAGTACCACACAATAATGTTGCTATAATCTTATACAATTTAAGTTTATTTTCACAACATACTGAGCAACGTTCGTAATGTAAGAACGTCTGTAAAATTGTAATGTTAACACCGTTTCAAACTGTGTTTTTATTTATTTACGTCATCACTTTTAATGGACGTATTATAAATGTACCTCAGTAAAAATTGTACACTTATCCAAGTAATGGGAAGCATTTTGCAAGAATATATTACTTCTTTTAAAATAATTTTAAATGTGTT
The DNA here is from genome assembly GCA_022817305.1 of Leptoteleia sp. ZL-2020. Classification (NCBI taxonomy): domain Eukaryota; kingdom Metazoa; phylum Arthropoda; class Insecta; order Hymenoptera; family Scelionidae; genus Leptoteleia; species Leptoteleia sp. ZL-2020. The sequence continues at coordinate 6,791 of JABFPN010000199.1, read as the reverse complement.
AATGCGCAACAAAGTATTGTATTTTTTCACCGCGCATTTCATTATTATGGAAAGAAAATTAAAAGTTTTCCACGAAAATTAGTTCTTTCATAATTTATATAATAATTTAAGATAAAATTCGAATTTTTAAGTATATTAGAATGAATGTTGGGTGCCCTGAGGGCACGTTGCCCTTGACATTTTTTTCATAAGCACAATAAATTATTTCATTTGTTAAAATTTTTTGCTGGGAAATCCGTTTAATTGAATAATTCATTTTCATTTAACATTCCCATTTGGCGCGAATGCGCGCACATTTAGCATCACATCTGTAACTTTACGCCACGATGAATTTTTCTGCTAATTGACAAGATTATTGAAGCGCGCCCTCCAGGTGTTTTACCCGTCTAATACTTCGGCAAGATACTGTAATGCGATAATACTACAGCACTACGATACAATAGTACTACTATACAATGACACTACTCTGTCTCCAGAAATATTTGTAATATATTTTTGAAATATTAAAAACATATTTTCCTACGAGTATACTATTGTACTCGGTAGCTGAACCATTAAAATATTTCAATTGAATATTTCGTCTGTCCATTAATTATTTGTGACGATAAAAACAAAGCACTGACTTCAGTAATAATTGAGTCAAAGTATAAAATAATAATTTAAATTTATTCGTGTATGAATAATATATGTAGATATGTATTTGTCATTTATTTGTTCTGAAACATAAGTAACATTTGTTTACCTTTTCAAAATCGTTTTCTTTGGTAACACATGTATATAAAGTTCTTACTATAGCTGTAGAAATAAATTATTTGAATTATAGTAAAAGGATATATAAATTCACATTCAAAAGTTTACATCAACTTTTATTACTTGCATGATAGTTTGTTGAATCGTGTCGACTACTGTCATTTCAAATTTATACACCAAAGCCATGACTTTTGCAGACTAATTTATAATACTTTTTATTATTCTTTATAGTGTTTGATACCACGATAAATTAACGAATATAATGTAACTTTCTTTATTACTCACAAAATAATTCGAAGTGTTATTAAAATGTTAATTTACGTTACTCGAAATTATACTATTAAAAATAAATCCCGTAAAATAAACATTAAATTTGTTAAAATTACAACTTCTAATAGAAGATAAGATGAATTTAATTTATGAATCCTTTTTTAAACTTGGTAAACCGTAAATCCATTATTTACCTAATACCGTTTGCAAGATTAGATCGAGTGAATTGTCAATATGTACACGGGAAGAAAAAATTACCAGTAAATCAACATTTCGCTATTGAATATGTTAATCCTAGAGATCTAGAACAACATAGATTCTTGTTGATTCTATCACTAATGATACTGAAGGTTATATCAACTGCCTTAAATTGGAAAATAATATATTGAATTAAATACATTAAATTCCAGATCATTTTATAAATAATTTTCTCAACAGTAAATTATAGTAAAAACGATTCCAAACGTTGATAGAAAATATATGCGCCTAAAATACACTAAATTTATAATTATAACAAAATTACCTGACTAAAAGGCATATATGTATACATTTATAAAATATTTTAATTCATTGAAATTCCTATACCAAAAAGTAATCACTTAAATTTGACAAGACCAAACAAAGACAAATAGAAGTTAAAACGACAATGTAAATAAACCATCTTGTAACGCGTAAATGATCACGTCATTATCATATTTTTGTTGAGTTAATCATACGATGCTACTCGCATAATTGAGACACGCGAAAATATCGTTGCGTGATAATAAATAATGATGTTAATTTCTAGCTAATTTCTGTTGTATAATTACTCCGAAAAATTTGCCACAGGCAATTATGATCGGGACAATGATACGAATGGGCTTCCCATTGGCATCGATTTCGCAGATTCAAAATTGACTCTATCGATCGTTTAAGAGTAATCCTCCGCAAGCTATCCCTCGTGAACGATAACCCTTGTAAAATGTAACGGACATTTATCTCCTACGAATACGATTTTAACTATACAGAGCTGCCTTGGCTTTGATTCCAACAAATTCGATAAAAATGCCACGTACAACATTTTCATTCAAAAAATGATTCAATCTTTTCGACAACTATATATAATTATTTAATAGTGTTCAATTGAATTCTATTGATGATTCTATTAATGAATGAAAAATAGAATTGAATTCTATATATGAATGATATATTGACTTAAATTTAATATTATCAGTTAAACTTTTTCCGACGCATATTCAGGATATAACTTCAGTCGGATTTAATGATGATGTTTTGTAAACAAAGTTTAAAGAAAGCCTAGTTAAAATAATAACGTGAACTCCCACAAGAACCTGACCTCATAGATAAATTAACGTATTTTCAATTTCGAAAGCTTATAAATATTTAAACTTAAACCTTATCTAAAGCATCCAATTATCGCGTCATCGGAGGTAATCTTCTTTGTCGTTGTAAAAAATAATATGGGAACAAAGAAATGCGTGGAATATACTAAAGAATAAATTGTATGGGGAAGCAACTATTTCTCTGCAGGAAGTTACGTGTGGACGAAGTGAGTCAACGTTGAAACGCATAAAAGCTTATCCATCCCTTTGATCTTATCGTGCCCTTTTGTCGTCGCAGCGATACATCCTCGTTCCGAGCACAATTCACAAATTTGCAGTAACATCTCGCAAGTTAAATAATTAATAAGGCGTTCCGCGCTGGGGGGAAGCTCCGTCAATTTATTCCATCGATACGAGTTTGATAAATGTTCCTGTTTTGCTGGAGGCCAGGCGAATTTGGTTTAACAGCGTTCCCGAGTTATTTGAAGAGGAAAAGAAATCTAATAACGCTTTCAGACTCGTTATCCCTGTTTTCCTCGTTGGGTCGATTCGATTTGCGGTAGCTTGTTTTCTAAACTCTAGTCCGATGAACGATTTATATCCGACGATAAGAAATTCTGATTTTATGATAATTCTCCTCGAAACCAATCGGTTAATGTGCTCGTGTATCAGTGGTGTTACACCACTGCGATTGTAAATAATGATCGTGCAATTAGCATAATCGAATTAAATACCGAAATACGTGTAAATTGAAATGAAACTTGCGAAACGTTGATTGGCAATTTTTAAATATAATTGGAAGGGGAAAAAAGCGAAATAATTTCTCGTCACATATGAAATTATCCTAATTATGTTTCCCTTTGTATTCGGTCCATGAATTGCTCCTTATTATTATTATTATATATATTTGAGGGGTATTTATTCATCACGAAAGAATTTTATACAACAATAATGGACCATCTTTTTCTAAACCTATAGTTGTATCTCAGTCTTTCCGCTTCGAAGGGCGGAAGTTATATCGTAACTCCAGATGGTCAAAGGGGTGGTCGCAACACGAAACAGAAGCGCCTAGTCTGGGGCTGTTCCCATAGCGCCCGGGGCAATATTCATCCTGGTCCAAAGTCCGACAATCCCAATGAACAATAAAAACCATCAATCCACCACGGAGAAGGACCACGAAATTCCTCCAACGGCCTATAACCATTCCCGGCCCTCCATTGAACGGACTTTGACCAATTTAAAATTACTGTCGTCGATTGCTTTCAGCTTTGTCCGCTAATTATATCAATGTTTCCAGCAGTTAAGCGTTATATTGAGGAAAAATTCAATAGTTCCAATAAACAATAGTCACTTGTTAAAGAAAAACGAAGATTAGTTACACTAACTGGAAATATTTGTTAAAACCAGATCTAGAAACATTAGTAAAAAGAGCTTAAACGATCGGAAATTTCTATTCTCAAAGGTTTTTGATCAAAGACGACCTAAAGAAATAACGTGGGGGACAGATGAAGCTTGGTATGTCATTTTTAATAATGTATAAGAAGAAAATCAGTTTTATCCACCGATTGTCTTTAAATAGACAAATGTAGGAACAAAATATAAATGGAAGAAGATGAATGCACCAAATTGCGAAATTGAATATACTTTTATCCGAAAACATTCGAATAATTCCCATTAATAATAGCAGACACATAGTAATGTTATGACAGGACCAGTGTTTTTAAGGTTGTGATCTAATTCGCCGAATGTTTTGGGTGTCTTTTCTTTGACAAATGGTTTTATCGACCCAACCGTTGGAGGATATGACGAAGATGAAGAGGGTGCATTAATATCGAACAATAATGCAATAACTCACGGACGACAAATTTAGAAAACTTAAAATTAAACATTATCCGCATTTGAAAATGTGCACGGTTTGTTAAATAAAGTTGTACACTTGTATGATTTATATAAGATGGGACAATAAAGAATTTCAACCGAAATAACCAACGATATAATGTCAAAATGTGCACAGATGAGATATCACGACAAAAATAATACTCTCTTTTGTATTATGCGTTTGTTTTGGGAAATAAATTGTAATTTAAGATATTGTTTGTTTTTATATATTTTTTTTTCTTCTCCGATTAAAATTAAGCTGAATACTTTGGAATAAAAATTTAATTGATGTGACAGTATATTTGTCATTAAATTGGTCGAAGCACGGGATAAACAAGATTGCGAAAAATACTAATTAAGTTGTAATTGTATCATCAAGCTCATTATGTGCTCGCAGTTTGCAGACATTCAAAATAAATTATGTTCGATAGACGATGAAACGTATAATTACAACAAATGTGAAATAGATGGTTTCATTGGAAACTGCACAGCGTATAATGTTTCGTATATAATAGATGACTAATAAATAAGTCAAATGCGAGTACCGTGAAATTTATTGGTGTTATCTGTGCAGGGTGATCTCTAGAGATACAATATGGTTTCAGTTCCGTTAACGCCATCATATCGTTGCAACTTTTGTTCAATTCGAAAAAAAAATACGTCATCGATATCAATAGATACTTTCATTCGAAAGTTTATATTAAAATCACTACATTAATAGTTCTAATTTGATTTATTAGAGAAACTTTAATAAACATGATTTCCATAATAGATGAATATAAAATAAAATTCATTTGTATGAGAATTACATTTAGATTCATTTATTCTTCATCGTTGGTAAATTATTAAACAAAATTAAATTCTGTTGCAGTTAAACAATTAATTAAAGTGGTAATAAATTACGTTGCAGTTATGTATAATTGAAATATTTAAATTTGTTTAATTGAATAAGTATTACATTATTTAAAATATGTTTAATAATAAAATTGGAATAAAATTCGTCTTTCTTATAATACTTTAAATAAACTAAACAACAGTAAAAATATATATTTGGTAATTTGACCATTCCCCGCAAAATAAAAAATATTCTATAAAGTTAAATATATCTCTTTCACTTCAATATCTTGTTAAATATTGATTTGAATTGAATAGCTTCACATATAAAAAAATAATTTCATTGATTAAATTGAATTCAACGAGAATCTATAATGTCAGCAAATTGTCTAGAAAAATAAGGTGAAATGTATTAAATGTAATTATCAAACATTTTTATTTTATTAGTTAAATAGTTAAACAGCTATGCGGGAAATTCCTTCAGTACATATGTATTGCATAAAATTTAACTATCGCGTGTGTATTTATTGTAAGAGACATTTATTCGTGTCGTAAAAGTTTTCACCATAAATCAGTTTGTCGCGCACAATACACAGAATAATTGTTCGTCTTACTAGCAATTCATGGCATACGATAGTTCACTTTATAGAATGCGTTAGAATTTATTTCTTTTCCGAATATATCCGAAAAATATTCAATTTAAATTGCTATATATATATATATATGTTATATATTTGATTATTCATTTCGAAGTTTTCAACATCTGGTGTCAATTAAACAGTATGTACCCGAAGATTTGAAGCACTTATTTAGAAAAGGGAAATATATTTACTGGGGATGAATATTTGAACCGTGAACTACCAGTATCAGATCAAAGTTACAGCGTGTTTTACTTCCGATATATTACCAACGTCCACAGATCTTACTCTTAGAATAATTAGTTAAATCTACACGAAGAAAATTATTTTGTTGATTCAACCGAATAATTTTGTTACTAATTACAGCGCAAAGTAATTTTAATAGTGTTAACCGAAAAAAGAAATCTTGAAAATAATCCTCCGATTTGACAATTTTATTATAAAATTCAATTATTACAATGAACCAATAAAGTTACTTGTTGATTCAACAACATTTCATTTGCTTAATAAATTATTTACTAATTGAACCAAACATTAATGACCAAATCAATTTAATAAACATGTTTCCCGTTGAAACATTTGTTAGTACTTAATTTATTTACTTTAACGTATTTGACAATCAAATTTGATAAGTAATATTATGTTTTAATAAAGTAACAATTGAATTATTATACGTTTTATTGTTGGGTAATCGTAAAACTGATGCAATTTATTTTGTAAAACTCATGTTATTCTTTTTGATTTTGGAATATTGATTGCTAAAAACATTATATGAAATTTGAAAACAAATTACTTTTACTACGTAAAACAAAAGGCAACATTCTAACTTTTAACATAATTTAATTAAATTAATAACTGTAAGTCTTTACGGGCATTTTAAATATTCATTAAGTTTAAATTGCTATTCTACAAATAAATATTTAGGAGAACAACAATGTTTAAGGAGAATACAAGGAATTTTCATTAATTTAATTTAAAGACTTGAATAAATATAATTAATATATATATATATATATATATATATATATATATATATATATATACCGAAATCATTGACCTAATATATTAAAATGTTTAAAATATTAAAAATCAGTGTCTT